>DF360574.1:0-34305 GCA_000787875.1 Solanum virginianum
CATTCCATTCTCCTTTAAAATAGAATGCATTGGGCAAAATCATCCTTGTCATATTGTTCACTACATCACGAGGAAGAATCTCTTTGATGAGATCATTTGTCTTCGTTTTAGCCCACTGATTGACTTGATCAGCAATCTCACCAGCCTTGATCAAATATGCAAGACATACATGGAATGATAGAATAAGACACATATATGCATGCTTCAAACAATACTTTCTTTTTTCGATATAGCCAAGAATACATAACTTTTTTACCCCTATCATTCTTGTTCGATTATCAAATTAAACTTTTTCTTCCTTTGAACTGAACAAATACTAATATGAACAGTTTCAAACGTTGACATCTTTTAATTAATATTACTTGAGGCTAGAATCATCAAAGGTGACTGGTGCTTGCACCTTCTAACAAACTCAATGCCAACTGAAACAGTTACTTCACGCATTACCGACTGACTCTAGCTCACTTATACTATCATCTATCATTTATCAATAGAGAGGCTTAGAATAACTTCCACTTTTACAAAGATGAGACTTCTCAAACCTGCAGGGTTTCCAAGAACAGATTACATCCTTATTTCTACTTACGGTTTATATGTAACTAAAGCGACGATGAAACCATAATACAAATAAACAGAGCAGTGATATTTCTGTTTCAAGGTTTAGATAGTTAGAAATTTCTTCTCTGTTTCGGGGTTCCAATTTGGAGGCCCAATTCTCTCTTCGTGGTGATGAACAGTGTTCTTCTTGTCGCCTCTATCTCAATTGGCGAAGCGCCTATGTAATTGGAGATGCAACTCCCTTTGCGGGGTGATGAAGAGTGTGTTTTCGCGATGGCGATGTAACAGTCTGGAAATTCAAGGATGAAGAATTGGTTGAAAGCATTCGTAAAACATCAAGATAGAGAAATGGAAATAGAATTACCAAAATATCGCCGGAGAACATAATAATCTGGATGTTGATTGAAACGACTCTGTAGTTGTGCGAAAACTCAAAGGTGGCGATGTGAAGTACGAGGAGGCGCGGCTCGCTGTAAGCGGTGATGAAGTTTTGAATCCATGACGAAGAAGAGTTTCTGTGCAGAAAATCTTCTTTCGGCGTGCAGAAAGTGGTAAAGTTTCGAATCCATAACGAAGAAGAGTTTCTGTGCAGAAAATCTTCTTTCGACATGCAGAAGATCTTCTTTCGACTGATGGGGATAGGGTATAATACATGAGGCGGGGAAGAAGGATATTCTGCCAAGATGAAGGATCTTCTTTGTAATTGATTCTGCGGCAGCGATATGGCGTGGAGTGTTTTTTTTTTAGGTTTGGCGCTTTACTGGGCGGAGGACACTTTATGAAACTGGTGGGGAAAGGGTGTTTTGGATGAGGAGGCATAGAAGGGGTGGCAAGGGTAGAATGGGAATTTGTAAAATTTAAAAGATTTGTTAGAGTTTGGTGGCGCCATGTAGGCGGGATGTACATCCCCTTTTATATATATATATATATATATATATATATATATATATGATTATAGTTATTTCCCTATTACATTTCCAAGACATTGCATTTGTTATATTCAAAAGGTGATTTGGTAAAATTATTCCCATCATTTATTGCTTCTTGGTTCCCGTGCCAAATCAATAGTGGACAACTAACTATTGTTGGACAGAGGGAGTAGCATGTTTTGCCTGGTTCGTCATAAGAAAAGCTTGCGTTACCCATGGGGCAATACAAAAAAGGGGGATGCAGTTATGCTCAAGATGCTTTATGTGTGAGCAGAAAGAAGAAGTAAATAGTCATTTGTTCATTCACTGTAAACCAGCTTCAGCATTGTGGAACATGTTTTTGTGTATACAAGGGGTTAGCTGGATGATGCCAAAGGCAACCATGGTACTCCTTAATAGTTGGACAGGAATTGGCAATAGAAGGAAAAGTAGACTGGTGGAAGACTATCCCCGCATATGTATTGTGGACTCTAAGGAAAGAAAGGAACGCTAGGTGTTTTGAAGGACAAAAAGATAGTTTTCAGAAGATAGAAAGGAATTGCTTAAGTCTTTTGTTTTCTTGGTGTAAGCAAGAGTTGGTAGGGGCAAGCATAGAGATAGTCAATTTTATAGGAAACTTGTAATTCTGTGTATCTTTTTTGAGGGTGTGCTCACCACCGTGGGATGTAAGTTTCCAATTCATCATCCCTTGGATGATGATTATTTTGTGAATTCAAAGTAACCCTTGCCTCCAAAAAAGAAAAAAAAAAGATCAGCATTATTTATGGGGATTAGGTTACTCCAACCAAATGGATTAGTAGACATTAAGCCTTCAAGGAGTGCTTTGGAGTTAAGATGTCATCTAAACATCTGTGATTTCTTTCTGTCCAGATGTACCAAAAAATACTTGCACGGGTCATTTTCCAAAATTTCTTGATGTTTTTATTAACTTTCCACAAAGTCCAACTCTCATATGCTTCTGTAATATTCTCAGGCATGACCCAACTCCTCCCCCCCAAACCACCACCACCACAAAAAAAAAACAGAGGAAAAGAAAAGATTTTGGTTTTACAATTGATCAACACTGAAAGCATTCTGTGGATTGTCATCATTTTTGACTGTAGTACGATGAAAAGGTGACTAATTACAGTCTTAATTCAGGAAGAACTGGATGATATTATAAGGTATGGGTCAAAAGAGTTATTTGCTGATGAGAATGATGAGGCTGGAAAATTGCGACAAATACATTACGATGATGCTGCAATAGATAGGTGAGTTTTCTTTATGTCAGGTTCACTTGCTCCTCCTTCAATTGGCGAAGCGCCTATGTAATTGGAGATGCAACTCCCTTTGCGGGGTGATGAAGAGTGTGTTTTCGCGATCCTCCTTTCTTTAGTTCGCTCAGGGTTGGTATCAGTTTTATGTCAATGAATGTACTGATCTTTCTGTTATTTTGTTTTGTCAGATTGCTCAATCGCGAGCAAGTTGTAGATGAGGATGCTTCCGTGGATGATGAAGAAGAGAATTCATTTTTGAAGGCCTTCAAGGTTTATATCTCCTCTATAACATTTTTATTATTGGAAAGTGATTTTGGAGTGCCAGCGTTTGTGTTGCCTAGCTTCCCCCAATGTCTATCTAATAAGGAGTTGGGGATAATCACTATAAACTTCCATTCCTTAGAACATGCTTTGTCCGTCCATACCTACGGTAGGGACGGAGAGAGCTATTTATAGTGCGGGAGGATGCACAGCACCCACATGGCCCGAGCCCATTGTGTGTGCCATCAGTCGGGCAAGTCTGGCCTTCTTGCAGCGCAGGAATTTCTCGCAGAACCCTGGAGACTGGGGCTGGTTTCCTCGCAAATGCGAGAGTAACTCTGGGAACACTTAGCAGTAGGTTATGCATTGGTTAGCAACATTTCACCACTTTTAAGCCTCAATGTCTATTTGCTGCACTTCCAACTCGTGTAAAACTTCTAGATTCATGTCTTAAGCACCTCACCTACATCATGTGCCCTTGTGAACGCATTTAAGATCATTTAAACACGACACTAAAACTCAAGATTAACCATAATTAGATTTTGAAACACTTTCTCAGTGCTGAAGTTGAATCTGTTCAAATATTAAGCTAGACTTGCACTTGATGTAAAAATGGTGGAACAGTTTAATACATATATTTGGTTCTTCTGAAGTGTTATACTAGTAAAGTTAAATAAAATTCCCTTAAATTTGCAGAGGTACTGTTTGATGTGGAATACACTTCTACTAGGGTATGATTGCTCATGTCTTAAGTTAATGCACTTAATCCTACTCATAACTTTGCCACTTGCATTTGTGGGGTGTCATTTATTCAATTTAAAATTGCATATAAGAAATATCAAATCCATTTATGTATAATGAACATGTCACCTTGTTAATAAATCAATGAGTTCTTACATTTTAATTCAGCAATTTTATAATTTAATGAAATTTCTCACTTCATAAAAAAAATAAATTGTAGAAGAATAATTTAATGATAAATGTTGAAGAATAGATGGTATACAAAAATTTATTGCACGATACCAACACTAATAAGAGGAGGGTCTTTACGAATACGATAGGAGTGAATGAGGTGGAATATGGTGTTTTGTCAGTAACCATATTAACCATGTACCTCTAACTTGTTTGCACCTTGAGTGCTATTTTTTTTCCTTTTTATTTTCCCTGTAATAAACATATAAATGACCATAAAAAATTCATTTAGCAATAATACCAGGACAGTGTGAGCTTGGTATTTCTGTACTTAGAATCCAATGCTTCATACTAGAAATGTTCTCAGGTGTAAAGGTATCTCCAGTTATCTTGATATGCTTGACTCTTGCCATTACGCTGTCTAATTGATTAAGTACTTCCTAAGCAAGAGATGCTTTAACTGTTCTTCTCTAAGGTTTTCCAGCAAGAATAAGGAAATCATATGCTGCATAGCCTTTTAGTTGCAACTTGCATTTGTTCTGCAGGCCTTATATAGTCGAAGCTGTTTCCAAGTTTTTTTTCCCAATGAAGAAAAGGACACGTGTGAAGAAAGCGTTTGTGATAATATATTGGTTTAATTGTGAAAGTATTTTCTTCCTAAAGTTTATTCTCATTTTAGCTTTTCTTTGGGCTCTTTTGAGCTTTGTATTTGGTTAGCTGATCTAGGACAAGCTAAAAAACTTCTGAATGTTTCAGGTAGCTAATTTTGAGTATAAAGAAGAAGCAGAAGCAACACCAGAAGAAGATATCCCAACTCCTCCCTTGGATTTTGAGAGAGCAACTTACTGGGAAGAGTTGTTACGAGATAGATATGAAATGCATAAAGTCGAAGAATTCAATGGTATGGGCAAGGGAAAGAGAAGTCGTAAACAGGTGTGGAATGCCATTCACGTGGGTCTTTCATTTATTCAATTTTTCTTCTGTTGAATGAATTGACAGGGTATTGAACTCTACATTTTGTACATGTTAATCTGGTCATTATTTCAATTTTCCATCTGTACTTATTCCCCCGTTCCAATTTATGTGACACAATTTGGACTTCAAGAGTCAATCTTCGCACACCTCTTTACTAGGGTATCTACAGTTTTCCTTATGTGACACAATTTGGACTTCAAGAGTCAAATTTCTTAATTTTGACCGTGAATTCGGATATAGAATGTTTAAGTTTTCTTTAAAGAAGATAAATATTCAAGAATCAAATTCAGAAGATGCAGGTTGCGGAGATGAGGATGTTGAGATGGATGTGTGGACATACTAGGAGTGATATGATTAGGAATGAGGTTATCCGGGAGAGGCTAAAGGTGGCACCTGTGGCTGACAAGATGAGGGAAGCGAGACTGCGTTAGTTTGGACATGTGCAGAGAAGGAGTATTGAGGCTTCGGTTAGGAGGTGCGAAAGGTTGGATTTAGGGGATACGCGGATGGGTAGAGGTAGAACGAAGAAGCATTGGGGGAGGTGATCAGACATGATATGGTATTAGTTTGTTGTTATTATTAGTCTTATATTTGTTTGCTCTTAGAGTATTTAATTTGCCTGTACACCTTATGTCTTTTTCCATCTTCCTTATTAGTCCCCTTTTTTTGTTCCCCTTCCTTTCCTTTCCTTTTCTCATATCTAGTGTATTCTGCTTATGGGCTTTTGAGACGAGGGTTCCCAGGAAACAGCCTCTCCATACGAGGTAGTGGTAAGGTCTGCGTACATTCTACCCTCCCCAAACCCCACATGTAGGATTCCAATGGGTATGTTGTTGTAAAATATACATATTTGGAAACTACATAAGAAGTATTAAAAGTCATAATAATTAACGGTTCAAAATATTTAAAAGGATATAACAATTGGTGATCGAAGAAAAACATGTTTGACTCTTGAAATGATGAAGTCCGACAGGTGCCACATAATTTGGGATGGAGGGAGCATATTTTTAATATTTACTTTATTGTGGTCAACTCTCACAAGTACTTAAACTACTCTTTTTTATGAAACTGGTAACTGTATCTATTTATGAATGAAACAGTACATAGATTGCATTGAAAATGTATTTACAAGGATACCCTATGTTTTTCTGTTGTCATGACTATCTCTTCATTTCCTCTCAGATGGTGTCTGTTGAAGATGATGATCTTGCTGGTTTGGAAGAGGTGACCTCTGATGGCGAGGATGATAACTTTGAAGTGGATATGAGTGATGGTGAGACAGCTTTACCTGGAGTGCCAGTTGTGAGAAGGCCTTACAGAAAGAGAGGCCGAGGTGAAATATGAACTCTTGATTTTATTTCTCATTTAAACTTAACTTACTAAAACTATATCAATTAGGATACTTGATAGTATCTAAGGAAAAGTTCATTACTCTGGCAGTGGACTCTTCTGTACCGCTTCCTTTGATGGAAGGAGAAGGAAAATCGTTCAGAGTACTGGGGTTTAATCAAAGCCAAAGGGCCGCATTTGTCAAAATTTTAATGAGGTATCATCTGGCCATCAGCCTTTCCATTCTGTGTTTTTTCCTGTGTTATTTTGCTGTTGTGCACAGAAAGCATGAGAGTGTGAAACAATCTCTCTTCTTTACAGGTTTGGAGTTGGAGACTATGACTGGGCAGAATTCACACCACGACTGAAGCAGAAAACTTATGAAGAAATAAAAGAGTATGTTAAAGTTATCAAATTTGAGTTTTGTATATTTTCCTTATTTCTCTATCATAGACTGCTCCTGGTAAAAGAAGGGTAGGGTGTACGCAGACATTACCCCTACTTCATGGAGGTCAAAAGATTGTTTTCGAAAGACCCTCGACTAAAATAACTCATAACAAGGCAATTTTAAAAAATGACATACAGATGCAAGGCATAGCAAATAATAATGAAATCATTACATAACATTCAGAAGAGGAACATTAACAACAACAAAATAATGTGGTAACCGAAGGCCAAAGCAAAGTACAACAGGTAAGGCCAAAGCAAAGTACAATAGGTATAACAGAATTGGAAGGCAAGAAACTACAAGGTTAGTACTAATATTAATGGAATGCAAGGAGACAACATTCGGCCACCTACTAACCCTCTACCTTCCTCGACTTTCATAACCCCTTATCTAAGGTCATGTCCTCAATAAGATGAAGGTGTGCCATGTCACGTCTAATCAACTCACTCGAATATTTCTTTGGCCGACCTCTACCTCCTTTAAACCCGCCACTACTAACCTCGCACACCTCTTTACTAGGGTATCTACAGTTTTCCCTGTAGGTGCTCGAACATCTCAGTCTCGCTTCTTCTCATCTTGTCCATCACAAAGGCCATTTTTACCTTGTTTCAAATATCTTCATTCCTAATCTTTTCTCACGTTGTACGTCGACACATCCTCCTCAACATCCTTATTTTTGCAACTCATCTTTTGAACATGAGAGTCCTTAACTGGCCAACACTCGGCCCCATACAACATAGTTGGCGTAACCACTACTCCGTAGAACTTTCCTTTAAGTTTTGGTGACACCTTCTTATCGGGTGCATCACATGCCTTCTAAAATCATGATTGCTGTTTTAGTATAAATGAAAGAGGTCATCTCTTGGTGTCCTTTAAAGTGACTCTTCATTAATCCTCCTGATCTCTTGTATCCGTGCCTACTGAAAATCAAAGGTGTTGTGCACAGTAACAACATGCCTACTGAATATTGAGGTGTTGTTTACAATAACAACTTTAATGTGGATAGTTGTTATATATCATTTTATAATATGTTGTATTTTATTGTATTGTATCGTTTCGATGAATACAATATTTGGATCGATTTTTACCATTTTCCTCGTTACATAATGTTACACATTAACAATTTGGAGGGTAGTCATACAAGAGAAGTAGGGTATAGAGAAAAACTATAAATGTATGGTAAAAGGATTATATAAGATTGTTAGATAATAACCAACACCAAAATGAGAGGGATAAAAAGGTAACGATGTGATTGCATCAAATTGGTTGTTACATAAAATGAGATTTTTTGTCGTTACATTACGATGATTTTAATGATACAATACCACAAAATTAAAGTAACAACCCAAACAAAGTTGTATTTAGACTAACAACAAAATTAAATAGCTTGCTTTGTCTAGCTTCTTACAAAAGAAGTTATATTTACCCAGGAAAACTTGATAATAAAAGGGACCTCTCTTTGTCCCAGATATTATTTATATGTTCTTCATTGCAAGCTAACAGAACAATTGTGAAGGATTTTCGTTAATATTATTAATCTTAGAGGCATCTCTTGCATTATGCCATACAATATTTCTGAAACCTTTGTGAGTTTGGGGGAAGCAGGATTTAGCTAGCATTTGGTGGACAATCTTGAAAGAAACTCCAGAAGTTTCGAGAATTTGGATATTTCTGTGCAAAAGATCAAATTGAACTGTATTTTGCTCTTTTAACCTTCGGGTAAAGCAAAATAACGTTGGGGTAAACAGTCCAGCTCAGGAGAAACTATATAAATTCTTGATGTACTAGATTTCATTTTGATGGTCAGAATATCTTCAACGTCTTAGAGTCACATTGTAGATATGGTTTCAGACAGAGGTGCTGTTTTGTTCATTTAAGAAAAACACACGAGTTACTGGTTTCAAAAAAAAAAAAAAAGACAAACCATCCAACCAGCTGTCTTCGATTACTGCAGAAGTTGGTGTCGAATGAACTTAAATTTGTTCTCTCTGTCAGTTGTAGCTGGCAACTTGATGGCTTCTCATATATTATGATTTATCATATGGTAGTCAAAATCTTCAATGTCTTAGAGTCACATTGTAGATATGGTTTCAGACAGAGGTGCTGTTTTGTTCATTTAAGAAAAACACACGAGTTACTGGTTTCAAAAAAAAAAAAAAAAGAAAAGCCATCCAACCAGCTGTCTTCGGTTACTGCAGAAGTTGGTGTCGAATGAACTTAAATTTGTTTTCTCTGTCAGTTGTAGCTGGCAACTTGATGGCTTCTCATATATTATGATTTATCATATGGTATTATTTTGACAAATTCCCGCTGTTGTATCCCTCCCCCCATTTAGTAGCTACACTTGATTTGTCTGAAAGGGAAAATAATTTGTTTACTTCTCGTCTGTCATACAGTTACGGACTTCTGTTTTTGTCACATATAGCTGAAGATATTACTGAATCACCAACATTTACAGGTGAAGGACTTATATTTATTCTTTATATCTTTCTCGTGAAACTCTTATTTGTCCACTTTTTACTGCTTTAATTTCTCTGCCTTCCTCCCCTCTGCGCATCAATTGGGTCAAAGCATTTAAAATTTTGGATTGCAGATGGGGTTCCAAAAGAAGGGCTTAGAATACCCGATGTGCTACTGAGGATTGCGGTCTTGGTTCTTATAAGAGACAAGGTAAGTTTTCAAATCAGATTCATAGCCATCCCTGTGACGTAGAATGGCATATTTCTTTGGCTTTTATGCTTTTATTACTGAAGAATGTAGGTAGATTTGTGGCAGTAGGAAAACAAGGAGTAAGCATAGGTCCTTTTTTTTATTGTTCACATGAAGTAACTTAAAAGACCTTATGCGAAACATTTCTACTTGGTCTGAACTGAAGCTACTCTTCTGCACCAACCAAAATCACTTGAAAGGTTGACACAACTTCAGTAAGATCTAGTGTTATTTGGAATGAGGCCAGACTTTTTTTTAAAAAAAAAAAGTTATGAAGCTGTGTTTGTTTGATGGTTTTTCGTCTTTTCAAAACTTTGAATTCTTTTCAAGTTTTAGGATTTTAAAGAAATATTCTCAGTTCTGAAAAACGTTTTCTTCACCTTGTTTACCTTCCCAGGAAGTAGCTTGAAGTGCTCAATATATTGCATATACTGTAGCTCTTTATAGATACTTCCAAACTGATAAATGAGATAATGCTCTGTGTAAAGGAAAATCAACTGACATATTGATTACTGACGGTTTAAGGTAAAGTCTTTTTCTGAATTGTGTCTTTTTGCTGTACGCATCTCGGCATCTGTTTAAACGTATTAAGGGCTTGACCCTGGAACTGAATTTATTATTCCATTTTCAGAAAATATAAATTGGAAAATCTCAAATTACATTAGATGTTCTTTCTCAAAAAAATATATTAGATGTTGTGATGTTAATAAGAACACCCACAATTCTCTATTTTGAACTGTTTTTAACCATATCAGAGGTATGCGATGTTTTGGATGACTGAATCAACTAATCACTTGTTAGTGGATTATTGTTTAATAATAATGATGGTCTGGCCTCCCGAAGACACTATTTATGGGGATGTATTGCTCATTTATCTTCATTTGTTATATAAATAGGACATAGAGAGGGACTTAATTGTACTTTTTCGTTCTTTTGTTATCTTTTAGACACAACTTTGGAGCTACTATATTAGATGTGGAGAATTAATGAGAATCTATGTTGCTCGGACTCTTCAAAAATGTCAACGGGTGCGTGTCGGATTCGCCAAATATAGCGTATTTTTGGAGAATCCGACATGGGCACGGCATCAAAAGTGAAGAGGCCGCAAAACTTAGATGAGAATATGTTTTTCTCAGAATTCTCTCTTTATCTCAAGAGTTCAACTTTTGTATATAATCAGTGTATGATCTCGTACTTCTTTTTTTTCACTTCATTGAGATATCTAAGACCTATGACGTTTGAGTCAGGGTAATTGTTATTTCATTACTTCCAATGATGAATATTCCTGAATGAAAATCGTTCTAATTTATGTTCTACCTCCGTTTCTTTTTGAACTGAGATTCAGACGTCATTTGGTATTTTATTTACATCATTCAGAGTGATCATGCCCGGGCAATTTTTGCACCATTTTAGTCATTTACATCTTCTCCAGAATTTATTACATCAATCTTTTTGGAGGCTTAATCGTATTCTCTTGTAAATGAAGTACCCAATCTAAATGAGGCATCCTACATATCATATTATGAGGAAAATATGTGATAGACATTTGGGAAGAAACTGAATTACTGGACTGTAAGCCAGTAGACACGTCAACTGATCTTAATGTCGAGCTACTATAGGGAGATGGGAAATTCTTTCCAAATGTTGGAAGACATCGTTGATTGGCTGGCAAATTTAACTGTCTAATTGTTACTCCCTCCATTTCAATTTAAGTGTCTTAGTTTGACTAAGCACGGAGCTTAGGAAAATGAGACTTTTCAATCTTGGGGTCTTAAACTAAAGATGTGTGTAATGTACTAAAATGCTCTTTGGATTTTGTATTCTTAAACAAACCATTTAGAACATGGGAATTATACAGTTACCAAATATAGAAAGAGGCATTCTTTTTGAGATGGACTTGAATAGAGAAGATTGAAACTTAGGGAGCGCTACATTTTTTTTTCTTTTCTGGGGGAGTATTACATTGGTTGCATCTTTTCCAATGACTGTTGTAAGTCAGTTTCCGGACTCGCTAACAGATATCCTTTAGAATGTTTTAATTAGATTAGTGAAGTATCTTGCGAGAATCTGGGAGAGGGCTACTATATTAGGATAGAAGTCATCTAGGGCGATTCAACGTTAGAAAAAAGGTTTACAATAGTTTATTGTGTATATTTGGAGGATACATGATTTCCTGGAAGAGTAAGAAACATATATTGTCTGATTGAGCACTAGGCAGAGTATAGAGCCATGGATTTGGCCATGTATGAGTTGTTGTAACTGAAGCAATCACTTGAAAAAGTTTGGAGTATGATGATGTCAGCTTTTGAAGTTATATTATTTTAATTGAACAGCCCAATATATTACATCAAATCCAGTGTTCCATTCGATATGAAATTTATAGAAGTTGATTGTCATTTAGTTCAAAGTTGCAAAATGAGGATATTGTGATTCTGTTTTAGTTGGGATGGTCAACTGTTTTTTATCTTACTTAAAGCTCTTAGAAATTCTAGAATACCGAATATCACGACAAGTTGGGAATACATCGATTTGTGTACTTCAGTCTGAGGGGGCCAGTTGATTGTAAATAGGGGATAGCTTAGGAATTTGATTTTACTTTGTCATTCTTTTAATTATTTTTTGTAAGTAACTGCAAATATATTAGATGTTCTTTCTCAAAAAAATATATTAGATGTTGTGATGTTAATAAGAACACCCACAATTCTCTATTTTGAACTGTTTTGCTGCCTGTTTCTTGACTTCAGGTAAATACATAAAGTGTTGCAAGATCATCAGACCCAGATTATATAATATTTCATATGAAGTAGTTTTGACAATTCATGTTTGTCATAATATATTTTCAATTATAGATAATTCCAACAAAGATGAGTTCATTGATAGACTTGTGTTTGGAAATTATAATCCTAATTTATAAAGTTCAAGGGAGTGTGGTTTATAAATGCACTCGGTTCATCAATTTCCTAATGTATTCACCTTTTGACCTTGGATGTCTCTCTGCTCTTTTTAATACTTGGGCCTGGAAGTAAGTACAAGTTGCTCTGTTTGCACGAGTTGAGAATTCTGATCCCACTATCGAGACAAAGGGGACATTCACTTCTTTTCCATGAATTGCTCCTTTCCAATGTATCCTTGTATAGCCTGATCAAATGCAATGTTACTTCTTATTCCTATGTTGATAGTTTGTTGTATTAGCAAGACAGTCATATATGCATGGTTTCATGTACAGTTTTGCTGCTACTAAAGTTTTCAAGTGATCTGATATTCTCATCAAGGACACGAGCTTATTAAGCTACAGTTTCTAATGTAGATTAATTATTAAAATTTCACCACGTGTTGGTTATTTCAGGTCAAGGCTTTCAATGAAGAGAGAAGTGGTCCTCTTTTTGCGAAGGACATTGTTTCTTGGTTTCCTGGATTAAAAGGTGGACGTGTTTGGAAGGAAGATCATGATTTGCTGCTGCTACGAGCAGTACTAAAGTATGCAATCTTTTCATTTCTTTTTCTTTTTTTCCTCTGATCTGTCATGAAGTTAGAAACTGATGAGCCACTTTGGAGTAACTTCTAAGATGTGCACTTGCCCATGTTCTATATTTAGAAATAATTTAACTTAAAAAATTTTCATTTCTCTTAATGAGGTGTTTTATAGCCAAACAGTATGCATGACTTATTTTATACGACAAGTTTCACGAGTCCTTTATTTCTAAAACTTTGTATCCAGTCAAACAACATCAAATGAGATGGGACAAGGGGAGTATTTAATGTCTCCCTAGTGGTTATTAATGCTATACTAAGATGTGGTAGCATGCCCAACTAGGAGAGAAATAATATCCTGTTTCCAATTTATATAAATGAAGGAGATACTCAAAATTGTGCCAAACTATCATGACATTTAACTTATGAGTCGCACAATGGAACTCTGGGAATGAGTGATAGAGGATACACTTAAGGACATTAAAGAGAATCAATCTAGATTTATTTCACGACTTGATTTCCCAGGCTGTGATGGCGCCTACCACAACCCATCGATAAGCAAGCTAATCCGTAACCCGAACTGTAAGTTATGGGTATTTGGGGGAAACTAACAGAAACTAAGCAAATAGCATCGATAATGAAGGACAGAAACAAAACCAACTGAAAATACATAAATACAAAAAATACAAGAATCCCTCCTAGAACCTGGAAGTCACTAGTACAGAGCTGCTATACACAAAAAAAAAGAGTACAAGTTCCAAAAGTGGACCAAAATATACAAAAAGGTCTGGCTAGTCTCAAAATATATGCAAAAGACGGGCCAATAAGCTGAAGAAGACAGAATGATCCAAAATCACAAAGTGCTCACCCAACAATAGATTTTTTCCTTCACAACCTTGCCATTGACAAATTGGCCTTCCATTTTCCCTTACTATTAAGAAAGCTCCAACGTAAAATGAACAGACTCTACTTGTCCAATTCTTCAAGAATAGGTCACAGTTTAAAATTACTCTTGTGTTTAAGTATCATTGGGGTCTGGGGATCAAGGGAAAAAGAGAGATTTTCCTAATGGCAGGGTTAAAACTAAACCAAAAGTTTGAAGGAGCATAACATTGCTCAATTTTCGATTGTATTAACGGAGCATAACGTTGCTCAATGATTTCAAGAAAGAACAGAGATTATTTCACTGCATTTGCATACTTGAAAGAGTACTTCTGAACAGTCTTCATGTTACTCCGACAATGCCTACGGGAAGAAAATTCAGAAATTTCCAGTACGACTTCTAAAATGAGAAGGATTTGGATTCAACATCAAAAAAGCGAGAGCAGGGTTTGGAATGAAATTTATAAATACACATGGGATATATAGATATACTACCAAAATGTAGGATACCCTTGATTCCACTTTTTTTCTTTTATGGAAGAAGTTCCCACTTCGCCCAGTACTATCTGACATTGCCCGATTTTGCCCTTCCTTTTGACTTTGGTCCATTCACACCCTTACTGTTAGCAAAGTATCTCATTTTGTGCTTGTCATTACAAGAGCCTCCAATGTGAAATGGGGAACTTCATGTTTCCAACTTCGTTGAGAGAAGCTAAATTCACCCTATATCTTTTGTCTATGGTTTAGAATTATCCTCAGGTTAGGCTCCCTTAGAAGTCAAGGGCAAAAACCAGAATTTAATCTGACAGTGGGGTAAGATTAGACTAAAAATCTAATAGAGGGAAAAGTTGCTCAATTTCAGATAGTGCAGGAGCAAATTTGACCCTTTTGGAGTTGTTTCCTTCTCAAAGAAATTTTCTTTTACCCTTCGAGGTGACTCGATGGTTTTGGGCTTGGGACTTCCATGTTGGAGGTCTCAAGTTCGAAACCCCTTGCCAACGAAAGCAAGGGATTTGCCTTCTGGTCGAGTTCATCGCACGGGGCTTGCCTAGTGCAGGTTACCTCTCTTGTGTGGGTTGGGAGCTATTAAATATTAGTGGGGGTTTACCCTATGCGCACCCAAGGGTAGTAGCGGCTGCGGGTATCCCTTGTCTTGAATTTTTAAAATAAAATCCTTTTGGCTTTTCATATATTAAAATATAGAAAGGTAATTTTAGTTAAATACAACAATGCTAAGATGGTGCTAGCTATGTTCCAGTGTGCTTGATGTACTCTTTCTATACTTAAAAGGGCCCCATTACTCCAGGATTTCTTCTCTATCATTATGTCTCCCTTGCCCAAAAATGTTAACGTGAAGACATCTAAACGTTGCACGAGAAAGATGAAAGATGATCCTTTTTTCCCATTAGAGATCTTACGGTTTCCTTCCATCTTGTCCACATTATACAGTATGTATAGTTTTTAAGTCTTGTTTTTCCTCTTTCACATCTTTTTGCCAAAGCTAATCAGTGCTTGCTTCAAATCTTCAGTCACTACCCAACATTTGCATATCTTCCCAGCAAATCCACAATGAATGAATGGATGCCTGAGACTCTGTTGCCTGCTCCAATTGAGAAGTTACTAAATGATAAATGGTTGATAAGACCAGTGTTGTATAACTGGTACCTAATGTACGGATGATGTATGTGTATTCATCTACTAATGCCGTGTTGTGTGTGGTCATTCAACCATCATCCTCTTCTTCGTTCTCTGAAATGCAATTTCTCGTTGCATGCAGTGTCGTAACATCTATTCATTCTGCCTTTCCTATTGAATGCATCATTGATCATTTCAACTGTGGAAATTCCAGGACAGTAGTTCAAATATTTAGGTTCAATTAATGTGCACAATATGCTAATTGTTCTATATTTTGTGCAGGCATGGTTATGGAAGATGGCAAGCAATTATCGATGACAAAGAGTTGAGAATCCAAGAAGTTGTCTGTAAAGAGCTGAATCTTCCTTCTATAAGTTTACCCATGCCTGGAGCTTCTCAGCCACAAGTTCCTCCTGCTCCTGGAGTTTCTCAGGTGCTTCCCGCTTCAGGGGTTTCACAAGCACAAGTTTCTGTTCCAGGACTTGCAGCAAATGGTGTGAATACAGCTAATGCTGGAACTACTGGAAATCAGGTGAAGGCTGCTGATGAGACTAACCATGAAGCCTCACATGGCACAAGCGATCCTTCAAACAGAACCCAACTTCATCAAGATTCTTCTTTGTTATATCATTTTAGAGAGATGCAGAGAAGACAAGTTGAATTTATAAGGAAAAGGGTGATGCTTCTTGAGAATGCAATTAATGCTGAATATCAGAGAGAAGTTGTTGTAAGTCATCTTAAATTTTCAAAAATCTCTGATGTCAGAGTTCATTAGATTATACTTGGAAGTCTATTGATTAGTCATTGATCTGTATCCAAAGAGGGTAATAACAAATCTGGCTCTCTCTTCTTTCCTTCGTTTTTTTCCTCCTGGTGTCTACTCATCTCCTGTCTTCTTTCCTTTGTTTTTTTCCTCCTGGTGTCTGCTCATCTCAGAAGAAAAACTAAGTTGTAGATCTAGTGCTATGCTCGCTCCTTGTGAGCCATAGAGCTATGAACGAGATTTGATTGGAGTCCTGTAAATTGTAATCTCTAGGTATATTTCTGTTGTCATTCCATGTTAGCAGGCCAGCCTTGTGTGGAACTTCATGTTCCTTCTACTTCTTAAACATCGAGTATGTAAGCTTGTGGTGTCCCCTGCTGTATAAAAAGCTACATTTCCCTATGATTAATAGAGCCTGCGAAATTGATGTTCTCTCAAGAAAGAACCTTTGAGTGTGCTAGAAATTACAGTCAACGGACTTTCTCAGTAATGTTTAAGGAATAAAATTTCATTTGTTACTTGGTCTTTGTTTTCTCATTATCAAATGGACAGTCTTTATTCCTTCTGCTTGTCTTTGGTAGATAGATCATGACTCATCTCAAATATATTGCTGTTGTATTTGTTGTTAAGAACAGCTTTTGACCTTTGTAATTTGACTGTTTCATTTTCATGTTTTTTGATTGTTGTTTCTCATTTTGTTCCTTTATGATTTATGTTTTAATAGTTGGGATTGCACCTGCATTGATTGGTTTGATCATTCTAGGACAGTTAAACCTGTATTCATGTGGTTTATTTGTATCCATGTGCTTCCTTCAGGGTTATGGGAAACCGCATGAACTGCCTGGGAAAGAGATGGAGTATGACACCAAGATTGTAGACGAACCCAGTCGAAGTGTTGAGGCAGCTGGCTCTGAAATGGTTGATAATTTCCCAAAACTTATTGCAATTTGTAAGTATAGTCATTCATTGCTTGAAGCTTGTCCAGTGCGTCAAGAAGCTACTGACTAGCATCCCATCATGCACTTCTGAATGCAGCTCCACAGGGAATCTCTGAAGTTGCTTGTGATGGTGAAGTGGATCGTTTGAGTGTTGCTCAGCTTTACAATAAGGTGAATATTCTGTTCCCTGACATATTTCAAGAATGCATAACTAGTAAAGAGTAGCCCGTGCAGTGCACAGGCCCATTCCCAATAAAACATATTGAATAAAGTTGAAGAAAGAGTAATTTTTCCTAAAATTTAACCTGTCTGAATATCTCATTTTTAGTCTAAAGAGAAATTGACATGTTTCCAACCAAAATATATTCTTGTTTTCTTCATAATAGAGAAACTAAATAAAGAAGAAGCTGACTTTAAGAAGTGGCGTGGGGTAGCCAACTTAAGGTCAAGATAAAATTAAATGAACTTCCCATATCTAATTTCTAATTTAAGACATGTATATAAGTTATTCATTATAATTTATAATGTAAAAAATCATCCTTTTACCATTGCATTTACAGATTTCTTCCTTTCGTGCAATAAATGAATTAGGGTTCCGTAGCTAAAACTAATGCAAGAAAGTGAAAGCATGTTGAGTTTATACAGGCATCAATGTGACAACAATCAATTTTAAAATTCAGCTCAATGCAAGCCAGTTTACGCTGATATCAAATATTGAATGTTTAGAAGATAGTGAAAATGTGCTTTAAAGATCAAAGTGAAAATGTTTAGACTAAAATAGTTCAAAAATTTGAAGTGCAACTTTTTTCTTTTTAACACTTTGAAACAAAGCTTGGAAATGAAATGTCTGGAGTAATTGAATTTAAAAAAAAATTGGCAATATTTGAATATCTAATTTAACAATCTCATAGGCTAGAAAATTTGAAAACACTGTAGGAACAAATTATGTGTACTTCTAATGAAATATTGCTTTTATGTGTATTATTTCCTTGTGATATTTCATTCATATGTATTTAATCAAACACTATTATAACTTCAAATACGTAAGTTTTGTTATTACTCATGGCAAAACCAAAAATTGAGTGCCAAAATAATGTAGTAAAGGATCAAACCACTGGACAAAAAGAAACCTGCAAAAAGTTTACCTAATAAAGCTAAGCTATCGGCTGAAAGACAGAAAAATTACATGGCAGTAGATATTCAAGGTATCACCACGTATAAAGTCTAAGATGCACAGCAGAAATATTAGGCGGAAGCATGTCCCTACAGGCATTTTTTATTGCACAAGGGACAAAATAGTCAATGCATGTAGAACTGTAAGACACAGCTACAGTAACAGACATCTTCCGACCAATGAGAACAAATAGCTCCATCCAAATTATCTAAATACCCCTATCATCAAGCAAGCATGTTGACGGAGAGGGGCCTGCTTACTCCCTCTTATAGAATAAGAGAATTTGATGCATATTTGTCGAAATATGAAACAAAACATATTTTCACAGCAATGGTTGTGAAGTAGGTGTTTTGTGCTTTATTTAGTTTTTTGGTTTTGCAGATGTGCGAGGTACTTTCCAACTATGATCAAGATTCATTTAATGGAGTAGCAAGTCAGCCAGCTAGTCTAGCGATAAAAAAGAACCTTCTTCCACTGGAGGCCTTTTTCCAAGAGATGAAACAAGTACTTTCTTCTGCACACCGGAGTCCTGGTAATGCTACAAGGAGAGAACTTCAAGAAGATTGGAAGCCTGAAGGTGGAAGAACCTCCTTTCTAGTGCCATCATCTCTAAGGGATGGTAGGCTTCACAATGCTGAGGAAAAACATGACAATTTTCCAACAGGTACAGAATCTTTGTCCGCGGGTACTAGCAATTTAACAGCTCCGAACACAACAGAAAGCAATATGTCCCCCAATATTAGCCCTTCGGAGATTCCTGGAGGGGAGATAAAGCACTGCAGTTTAAACGGAGATACTGATATAGAGATGGTGGAAAAACAGGATGATACTGATGTTAGCACCAGCAATGTTGCAATGGATACAACAGAATGAAACTGGTTTTAAGGGCATTCCATTTGTTGACTGAAAGTAAATTTAGGGAAATTGACGACCTCCTAACCATTATAGAATGACTACGAGAGAGTGACTGTTTTCCTTTTCTCTTATTTGTGTTTCCCGCTCGTCTAAGTACTCCCTTTGAAACGCGAAAGCATACTTTTTACCTGCATAAGCAGAACAGATGAGCATCTTGATTGATTGAATCCAAGTACGAAAGAGTGATCACAGGGAAGTGCGCATTTGTGCTGGAGTCCATTTTCCTATCAGCATCCCATCTATATGTATAAAGGGAACCTGCTGTAAAATTGTAACTTCAATATGTCGACAGGATACCATATATATAAATGGACATGCTGTAAAATTATACTTTAGTATTTTTTTTACCTTAGTGTAATGCGAGTCACTTTCTAATACCTTTCACATATTTGACTGTATTTTTAATCAATGTGAAATTTCGTACTTCTTAATAGTTGAAAAACTTTGCATTTCATTTCTTGATTTTTGACATATATATAGCATATTCATGAGTGGTTTACTGCATATCATTTTCAGTGTATCCTGTCAAAACTATTTACTTTGTTAGAAAAAGGGGATGACCTGTTTTTCTTTTCAATTCGTTTTTAAAAATGACCTTTTTTTCTAATCATATTTTTAATTTTAACTTTTCACGTAGTTTGTTTAAGGTGAGAAGATTAAATGATATTTTGGTACATTTGATATTATTTTAATTTTTAATTGTAAGATTACATTTTTTAATTTATTTTTTTAAATTTCATGTCAAGTTAGATTAGATCATTATTTTTAAAATAGGTGGAGTGTAATTTAAACTATAATTTCATTAGATAGCCATTTCTCTTATTGAATTTTCCATCCTTTTTAATGTAAAATTGGTAGGTGGAAATCACATGAAATTATTACTGATATATAGAATATTTAGTTAAAGTACTGCTAAAAATGGTTAGCTTTTCAGTTTTTAGCCAATGGGAGTAGGGTTTATATTTTTGTTTTTCTTGAGCATCCTTGCACTTTGTATGGTATTTGTATTGTTGATGAAACGAATAAAATGGTTGGAAAGATTGCACTCTAATACATCATTGCATAATGTCATATATTCATAATTTGAATGATAAATTTATAGAAAATTATAAGGTATGGGGTAGAGTTACTATGCAAAGATAGTGTAAATGATAAATAAAATTATTAAATAATACGTAAAGATAAAATAAGAAAGAAAATATTAAGGTATAATACGATCACATCAAATGGATTATTAGCTAAATAAATTTTTTTATCATTATTTAATAATAAATTTAAATAATACGATACAATAAAACTTGAATAACAAACAAAATAAATATTATAATTAGGTTAATAGTATAATACAACATAACCAGTAACAACCATCCAAATAAGATGTTAGTCTCTTTTAAGTTTGCTGAAGTGGAGAACCTTAGGTCCAACTAAAAGAATTGACTAAAAAAAATATTGCTAAAAACATGGGAAAAATCGACCTACTTTCAGACTGATCTGAAAATTGATTGGTGTGGTCAGTTTTGTTTTGCGCCAAAAATGGAGATTTACCAATTGGTTTGGTCAGGTTATTTTGTGCCAAAAGTTGTCAGGTGGTCTTGTGCCAAAGGTCAAAACAAAAATTGAACTCAACCATTTATAATTTACAATTATTTTAATAATTCCTTTTGAATTTTTTCTTTTTGAGAAATCAATTGACCTCAAATGATTGTGATTTTAAAAAATTAGAATCAAAATCAATTGAGTCAGTCAATCTTTTCTATTAATTTATTCCGAATTTTGTTATTCATGGTTAATTTTTAAATCCATTATTATTATGCTTAGTCTCCAAATAAAGTGTTCCATTTTAACAATTTTTGATATAATTAATTAAAGGTCAAATTGGCTAAACTGTCGGTTTGTTTTGACGGCTCTATCTCCACTCAGCCCCTCACCAAACGCAGTACCCTATTGGTTTCTTCCAAATTCTAATTCCTCTCATTCTTCTTCTTCTTCTTCTTCTCCTCTCAATTTTGGAGAGAAAGGAATTCTAGAATCTTCCATTCGGCAAAGTCTTCTCTGATCCTCCTTGCTCTCTTTCTCATGGATCCTCCTACCTCTTGGGATTCCTTGCGAAAGCAGGTAACCACATTCATTCATCATTTCAGATCGAATTTCTATTTGTTTATTTATTTTGTATGTAAAAAATGATTTAGACGAATTCTCTGTTTCTGCTTATCGACTATGTTAATCTTCTCCGTATCGCTACAATTGTGTTGTCGCTGTGCAAATATTCCAAAATTTTTGGATGAATTTGAGTGATGAAAATGAATAGATCTATGTGGATGGGTTTTTGTGATCTTGTAGTTACGAGGGAGATTTAAAGGTAAACCTGTTCAGAATTATTGATCCGGATCTCACAGTTCCAGTGCAATGACCTGAGCTACCAGAATTACTGTAAGCATAGACCACGAAGCCATTCTAGAGAGCGGCATTGATAGGATTAGATTTTAGTTTTAAGTTGTTGGTTTTCATTGGATTGCTGGTATTAGGATATATAAAGTGGATTGGTTCTGCTATTGTTTATGATGATGTTAATGCTGCTTTCTGCAGAAGGGAAGCATGGGCTTATTGGTCCAGCTCGTGTTTTGATTCCCTCATAGACATAATTCTGCTATTGTTTAAGAGAAGCATAGGGAGGATACTTAGTTTGGTGTAATGCAATTATTACAGACATATTTCTTTTTTTCTCTTGAGGGTAAATCTTAGAAGATATCCATAGTGGTGTGTTTTCTTGCTTTCCATTCGAATGGACCTAAAAAGAGTGATTCAAATTGTTACATTTTTTTGGGTTGACAATCTGGACTATAACAACTTCCATTGGCACTTGGTGATGTGATTGTACACAGCCGTATTAATAGTTGTGCAAGTGCTTTTGACTGAAACTTGATTGATTTTCTTCCAAATCCACACTACTAAAGGCATGAAATATTGCATGTGGAAAACGAATGAGAATGGTAGAACTCAAGTATTTGGGTTCTAGACAAATTAGCTTTGTCAATGATCTGCACAAGAAGTCCCCCATATTTTACTTTTTAGAAATTATCACAGAAAACATGATCATTTTTGCGGGATCGCAATATACATTTTAATATATGCTTCCGTGCCAAAGCCTACAACGTTATTACTGCCAAAATCAATTCTTCAAATGTTTAGTCTCTCAATGTGAAGCTTCACTGTATCATACTCTGACACTCATTGTTATTTTCAAACTTGAAATTAACAAAAATCTGCGCTGAGATATCCCTAGGCATAAGGAGTAACTTTTGATTTAAAAGAAAACAGGCATAAGGAGTAATAAGCTCCAACAGATGAAATATTTGACAAAATGCAAAAGGGAAAAGAATCTATCACGCAGTTATCATTCATTTCTTGAAATTCAATTCTTTTTTTCTTCTTATTCAGGCACTTTATTGGTTTTTTTTCTCCTCTCCTCCCCCGTTTTTAAAGCAGTCAATATCCTTTTTTGACCCACAGGCATAAGGGAACAGAGTTTCTCACTTTCCATTTGGGGAGTTTGGAATTTAGATTGTGGGTTTCTTGGTTGCAATTTGAAGAAGGTATTTTATGAGTATCTGAAAGTTTGTGCTAGGTTGAAGTGGTCTCACTTTAGATTTTAGTGCTTAATGTAGGAACCCTGAAAAACCATTATTCTCGCTAACTCTAAGCATAGTTGTTCATTTGAGCTTATGATAAGATTGCGTGAAGAGTTCTCTAATGGTGTGGACATGGCTAGAATCATTACAAACAGTTTGCATGTGGTAGGGATAACTTTTAGTTGATCCTCTTTTCTTTTGCTTGATTCAACTTAAGTTCACATTGGAAAATTGATCTTGTTGGTCATGGAGTGAAGCTTTTGTTGAAATCTCATCTTTAATTGCTTCTATTTCTTCCCCATATATGTATTAAAAAATTCTTATGCTGGTTTAACATATCCAACTAGGCAAGGAAGCTCGAAGCTCAGCTGGATGAGCAGATGCATTTGTATCGTAAATTTGTTTCAAACAAAAGTGGTAATGCTTATGATAACGATCTTGAATCTAGTATAGATGAGATGCTCAAGCAACTGCAACAAGTAAATTCACAAATGCAAGCATGGGTTTCATCAGGAGGATCTGAGATCTTCTCTCATACACTGACTCGCCATCAAGAAATTCTTCAAGATCTTTTTCAGGTACTTTAAATTCTTTATTCCGATGGATCTTGGTGCAACTCTACTATACACAGATTCTGCAAAAATAAGCCATGGAAATTGTGTGGTAATGAAATTACGTGCGAGGCAAAATGCTAATGTCTTGTTGCGTAGGCCTTTGGTTCAAAGGCAATGGTAGTACAACACAGAATGTATGATAACTTATATCTTGAGTTTGGAAACTTGCTCTTGCGCCAAGTTTGGTATTTAAGTGGAGAAGGGTATAAGGGCTGACCAACTATCTTCGAGTTTTAGAACTGAAGCAACTAATTTCTTAGTCATCACAAAAATAAAATAAAACAAAACAATGCCTTATTAGAATCTCATTATTGGTTGTGAAGCTAAACCTTTTATCATGGTATGTTAGGAAGCTAGATATTCAGAGTTCCTAAGACAAACATACCCTTGAAAATTAGTTTAATATATAACGGGGTCTGTTTCACCTAATAGTTATTCTTGGAACATTGACAGAGGTCCTTGTCACTTGTCAGTATTGTCATGGCTATCAGCACCACTTACAACCATCTGACTAATAAAGTGTATGGGCTCTATGGTGTATTGCCGTTGAACAATCTGAAGGGCCAAATATGTCCAAGATGAACTTCGATAAGTGGAAGAGATTTGCTGAACATGGTAAGTTTGATGAGATTCAAAATTTAATCGAAGACCTATGTTGAGAAGTAGTCTTATTCACAGTGAAAACTAAGGGGGAAGAATGAGTTATGCTTTTAGAATCGTCTCTTGACAATTTTTCGTTCTAGCAAATTGACTGTGTATGGAGTAAATTCTTTAGTTGTGTTGCTGGAGAACAGTTGAAATGACAGACATCAGTGATTTCATTGCCAAAGTAAACCAGGGTAGCCTGAACAGTGAAAATTTTCAAGTATGACATGCAATTTTAGTAATGGTAGTCACTGAATGTCTGATTGTAGAATCATATGCGCATGTTATTGGGCAACTCCCAAATATTTAATAGCAGCTTGTTTGTATTTCCCAATGGAGCATTTCTGATGTCTAATAGCATGATTGGTCAAACATCCTCTTATCAAATAAGGTAATGATACTTAAAAAACTTTCTTGTTGGACTGTAGGAGTTTAATCGGCTCCGTTCAAGTTACATAGCTAAGAAAGAGCATGCTTCATTGCTTGAAGATTTTAGGGAGTTTGACCGGACCAGGTTAGATCTGGAAGATGGCAGTGGGTCTCATGACCAAGCACTCCTTAATGAACGTGCTACGCTCCATAGGACTACCGGACAGGTAAAATTACAAAGTTCCTTTGATATGTCAATGTTGGTTAACTTGTCATGTGAAGAAAATTCCACCACTAGTATGTTGTTGGATCTGTCTTTTCGTATATGAAAGTATGTCTCAAACACTTGGAGCTTCCTTAAAAACTTTGTTTCTTGCATCTCTTTCAATGTGGATCTCTTGCTTTCCTCGTATTATAGTTGGGTTGATGCGCTAAACATGAGATATAGACATTGAAAGTAGGTAAACATTAAGACTTAATTAGTGTACTAATATATTAATCTTAAAAATGAATACGGAGGCCTAAATGGACTTTAAACCAAAATAATATGCCATTATATACTTAGCTTCAAACCATTGCATCCGAAGTAGTATGCTTAATGTTTTTTGAGTAACAGCTGTAAAGTAAAGAGAAAACTAGAAGAATGCAAAGCCTGTGTAGATGGCCACAGATTTTCTATGGACATTGTAATTTCTATTTACTTATTGGAGTAATCAGGTTCTGTTCTCTCTGTTGTTAATTTTGTAGCTGTGTGTATTGTTGTATTCAATTGCCGAGTCTTGATAATACATCAAAAGGAATTACTGACTTCTTGATATTAGATGGATGGTGTGATTTCTCAAGCTCAAGAAACAATAAAGACACTTATGTTTCAAAGATCAACATTTGGTGGCATTAATTCAAAACTCAGCAATGTCAGCAGTCGCCTCCCAACGGTAAGTAAACTATGTTTATGCTTTTATTGAAATATTCTGAGGTGAGCTGAAGCAGGGGAGCTTAAATTCTCATTCTAAATAGTGATGGGATTTGCCACGAGCTGCTTCATTTATCTGATCAAGATGAGTCATCTCTTTAGTGTTTGTTTGAGTATTTTATCCTTCCACGTGTCCTCAAGGGATTGGTTGGTATTGCGGCTTAGGATCACCAACCTGGAGAATTCCAGGCATAGTACCAAATATGTTTTGGTGAACATGAGACAGGCTGGTAGACTAACAAGTCCCCACTAATAAATTGTTCTACCTGTAAGTCAATCCAGACATCACTGCCATAAAGAAAAAAGGGAAAAGGTTCAAAGTTGTCCCTGTACTACCCATAATTTCTTAATTTTGCCCTTCGTTACACTTCTGTTCCATTTATACCCTGCTCATTTAGCTTATCATTTTATACTTGCTTTCACCATTAATGTAGTTCCAACGTGAACTTATGAACTCTAATACGTATTCTACATGTTTTAATGCTTTGAGAAAAAGCATATCCAATACTGGGTATGTTGTTGTTGAGAAAAAGCATATCGAAGTTTAGCCCTCAACTTTTGACTATTGTCGAAAAATTACCCCTCAGGTTGGAGCTCCGGTTGAGATCAAGAGCAAAATAAGGCTTTTTCCTCTGTGGGGGTAATACAAGCCCGAAGGCTTGATATGTTTTTTGAAACTAGTAACCACAGTAATATAAGACCGAAGGCTTGATAGTTTTTTTGAAACTAGTAACTTTGTATATTTCTCACAAACATTACATAGGTTGTACTGAAAACCAAATTTACAAAATTGACTTCAACATCCTGCTAACTCCTACCTAAATTGAATCTAGGACATCAATTATGGAGATAGTGTCATTTGAATATATTTGACTTATCCAAAAACATAGCAACAAAAGGCCATGTAGCTTAATCTTTTGCATACTATTATCTATGCTATCAAAACATCTAGCATTCCTTTCCTTCCAAATTGTCCACTAGATACAAACAGGGACAATTCTCAATCCATCTCTATTTTTGACTGCACACCAGCTTCAATCCCAGCTCTGGATTGCTTCAGTAATCTTTCCAGGCATAGTCCATGAGATACCTTTGAGATTTAAGAAAATCCTCTATAGCTGTCCAGTGATTTTGCAGTGAAGAAACAGATGGTTAACTGTGTCAGCATTTTCCCCACCAAAAAGAAACACTAGGAGTAAGTGGTAGCTCTCTCTTCATCAGATTGACTTGGGTAAGAGCTGCTTCCTTGGCTAGCAACCAGATAAAGCAGGCCACTTTGTGTCGAATTTGTTTTTCCAGATGCCTCTCCATGGCCAGTTGTTTATGCACTGAGGTGTTTGATGCATACGTGTAAGCATTACTTTGAAACAGCCCTTCTTATGACCTTTCCACCGTAAGATATCTTCACTTACCTCCAATCCATCTAACTGTTCAATGGTATTGAGGAAATCTGCAACTCTTTGGGTCTCCTAGTCATTTAAATGCATTAAAGCTCCAACCATGGGGTGTCTAGAATTCTACAATAGTCTTTTCTTGATGAGAAACTAATGCGTAAATATCTGAAAATAGAGGACAATTTTGCTCAATTTTGGTTAGTTCATGGGTAAATTTGACCATTTTCCCAAGGTAAAATAAAATTAGATTATAAAAGAGGAATACGATTGCCAAAGTACTTTTTAGATCTTTATGAAGTATTGTGTGTGCCTTTAGTTGTCTTTGTAGACTTCTGCAAGTTCTAGGTTAATTGAGAGAGAGTGATCCAGAAAGCAGGATAATTTTTCGCCTCCTCCTTTTTCCCGGAAACTAGTAACTCCTTTTTTTGCCTTTTCTTTTAGAAACACACTTCTTTATAGCTTTTTATTTTAGTAGCAGCAGTTTTTTATGATAGAAGATCTAGTAAAGTAACAAAGTTGAATGGAGCCCGCTCCCAGGCTGCCCCCCGGCATGCATGACATTGTTTAAGTATCTGGGGAAACTTCTGTTACAGATGGGATCTATATCCTTTTTTTTATTTGCTCTTTCCTCAATTTTGCAGGTTAACCATATTCTTTCAGCAATAAAGAAGAAAAAGTCTATGGATACCATCATTCTTTCCTTAGTTGCCTCTGTCTGCATGTTTCTCATTTTGGTTTACTGGATGACGAAATGAGAGTAATTAATCGGACTCTTGATGGAGCTTCGAGCCCCATCTTTGCGTGTTTGTATCTTTTTGTATGTATATTCTCCAGTGAATTTTTGTAACTTCTCATTTTTATACACGTAAGATGATATCTTGAATTGGTTTTGCTGCACGCGGTTGCTTGTGTATGCTTTGCCAATTCCAAGTATCATGATTCAGAGTCTCTCGTTCTTGGGGGCGTCAAAGTGAGAACATTAAGAAGTAGGACAGAATATATCGTGTTAAGTAATTTGATAACCAGTTTATTTGGAAATTTCAGTGTAATGTATATGACAGGATCAAAATCACCACAATACTGGAATTTAAAAGCAAGGATTCTGCCATTACATTAACGGCTGTGACACACCATCCACAAGCATTCCAAAGTCTATTACGTAAACTCCATGTATCAAATTCCGCAATTTCTCATAGAAATCACGGACCCGCCCGAGGGAGGACGAAGTGAATCCCACGAGAGATGTTGAAGGCACGGCTCCTGCGTTGGCCGTCGCCCCTGTGTGGCCAGGGGCATCTCGCGGTGGATACTGGCCTCCCGGCCTTGAGCCTGCGGCCGGTCCGGCCGGCCTAAATGCGACGTAGTTGCGGCAAGTGGTGGTTGGAACTCAACCCTCTTTGGTGCCGCGGCTACAGCCTGTACCGCCGACCCTCCTCGCGCTCAGGCGCTCCGACCGCCTGACCTATTCTTTGTTTTGGTGATTACTGGAAAGACGATTTCTTTACACCTATTAAAAGACTTAGAGATGCTTGGATTATTAACTTAAAAAAAGTAATGCTTTTACATATGCAAAGGAGCCTGATGGTAAATTAAAATAGGGAACTTTAACTTCTCAACTGGGAAAAATCACAGCAAAACTAAGCGTAAGTTGCAATAAATCGAATTCGAGAGAGCAGAGACGTGTCTCTAATTTTCGATAGGAATTTTTCTCAACCATCCAAATTGCTTCTATTTTATCCTTATTCATCATAAATTCATGAAGGAATGAAGAAAGTTCATCATTTATAATTCTAGCCTTTAGGAATTCATTCCCTGAAAGTAATAACACAAAATAAGTATCAAAAAGTCGGGGCAACAACAACATACTCAGTCTAGTTTCACAAGTGGGTTCTAGGGAGTCTTGAGTATAAGTTAAACTTATCCTATTTTGGAAGGCAGAGAAGTTGTTTTCGATAGATCTTCGGCTCAAAATGTAATTTTTACAAATAATTTATGAGAATGAATTCGGGTAGAGTATAAGCAGATGATATGGCTTTTCTGTTTCAGTTGGGTCCATATATGCTCAACTTGCCTAAATGGACCATGCAAAACAATCTGCGCGAACTCAATTGCTCAAGTCCTGTATAGTCGATTTGGTGGCATTATATTCTTCCCAAACTAAGAAATGAGCTTTACTAGAAGGATCTAATATATTCAGATATGAATTTTTTAATAAAACATAGTTTTAAAATTAAATTTTCACTTTCATTAGATGAAAAGAATATATTTGGATTACTTGTGCGTGTAATGGTAAGAGTATATGTCAACTACTTTTGTAATAAGGTGTATATAGCTCTAAATATTGAGGTTTTTTTTCTTTTATAAAAATAAGAGAAATTAAGTTTGTACCCCTTTAAATAAACTATTTATATTCATATACTTTTTTACATTTTATACCACTCATACTATTAAAATTGCCCCATAATATTAAAATTCGTGCGCTGACATCATACTGATGTCAGCAACTGCTTGTATGATATACCAATAGGATATACATATACCAACAGGGTATCGCAGATGAATAAGCTCAATGCAATATGATACGGATATGGTATAAATATATCGACAAAGTATATAACGAATATATTTTCTACTAATTTAGAGTTTAATAATTTTTTTATTTGTTTCTTAAACAAACAATCCTATATAGCAATTGGGTATTAGTATACTGCCAGGGTATCACAAAGGATTGAGCTCATTCTATAAGATATCACTATGGTATATATATACCATCAGAGTATATTTCATAGTATTTATGCTGACGCCAGCACGCGAAATAAAAAAGGGTAAGTGGGTAGAAAGGTAAATAGCTTGGGTAATGAATCCATTAAGAGTAAATAGTTTAGATTGAGTCTATTAAGGGAAATAATTTCAAATTAGGTCCATTTTATTTACTTTTTCCTAAAAACAACCCTCTACTAATTTATTTTGATTTCTCATAACGTAGTCGGTTTCTAGGGATGTTTTATCAATTATTTTCATTTGTATCGATTGAGAATTCCAATTCAATTCAATTTAAGTAAAAAATTCTCTTTTTTTCTCAGATTCATACTATTTCATACATTCTAGATATGAAGTTGGGCAAAATTTCATGTTATTCGGTATATAAAATATTTATTTTAAAATCCATTTATCATTATTAATGGAAAGAAAAATCAAAATCTAACAAATATAGAAAACAATCTTTAAACCAAATTAAAATAAGATTAGGCTAAGAGCAGTGTAGGAATAAAATCGTGTACAAGACTTGCACTACAAGGTTTTAAAAAAATAGTATTTGATAATGTAAACTTAAAAACAACATTTGAATTTAAATTTAATCGTTTTTTCCAGGTGGTGTGATGATTTTCATCTTTTAGGAAACCTATTGGTTAAAGTGATCCATTTTGGTATAGGAAAGGGGAATGATAAAGAAAAGATTTAATCCCAATTAAAATTGGATTAGGTAACATTATCTAATAAATAGGTCCCATTAGCATGTATACCGTGATACACATTACACACTATATTTTTTTTTAGTTCCAATGGCGGAATTATTGTGGAAGAGAGGAACAACTATTGGCAAAGGCGGATATGGTGTCGTCTCGTTAGCTTCTACTTCCAACGCATTATTTGAGGGTATTACTCTGCCATCTCAGATTGCCGTCAAATCTTGCAACTATCATGCTTCTCAATCGTTGAAAGAAGAGGAGCGATTCCTCTCCAAGTTCAAGCATTGTCCTTACATTATTCGCTGTTTTGGAGTAATGTCTCCTGTGAAGATAACGTTGTCCTTTACAACTTATTGCTGGAGTATGCATCCGGAGGAAGCCTTGCTGATGTCTTCAGAAGTGCAATTCAGTGCCGGAGGTTGAAGTTAAGAAACACACAAAGAATGTTCTCTTAGGACTCAGTTGCATTCACAGCAATGGGATCATTCACTGCGACATCAAGCCTGGCAATATTCTCCTTCCAGGCACTGACAAAACAGCCAAGATAGCTGATTTTGGGCTGTCCATGACTTTGGAACAGTGCGTGAAAGAAAAACAGGAACGGATGATCAGGGGAAAAAAAAAGGTACATGGCACCTGAAGTGGTGCGTAAAAGTGAGTATAGCACACAAACTGATATTTGGGCTCTTGGCTGCATGGTCTATGAGCTCATTATGGGGACACCGCTGTGGGACGCAGATGATGATCACGTGTTGCACAAAATCGTATTTGAGAGACCAAAGTTTCGGAGTTCAAAGCTGTCGAAAGACGCCAAAGATTTTCTGAGGAGATGTCTTGCGAAGAATCCCAGCTCGCGTTGGACTGCAGACATGCTGTTGACCCATGCTTTTCTGTCAAATTCATCGAAAGCAGTCAACAACGCAAAGAAAAGAAAGAGGAAAAGTGATTCAACGTCCCTTCTACACAAACCTATCCAGAAGATAACATTCAAGATTGGCGATCGTAAATTCGTGAGGATATTGCGGGATCCGAAGGAAGTGGAGAATGGAACTTATGGAAGGGTACTGGGTACTGACAATAGATAGATCCATAATGAAAAATATTTAAATTGTAATCTATGTAAACAAGTACATATGGGCTTGATCCCTCTTTAGGCTTTGTTTTTGGGGTATATAGGCAACGTGTGACGAAGCTGATCTCGACGTGTAGCCCCTTATAAGTTGTATATTTGATCAACATCCCTTGTAAAGAAAAGCGAGTTGTTCTATCTGGGTTGCAAAAGTTGAGTTTGTTATTATGATTGATCTGCTAGATTAGAAATCTATGGTTTCTTTATTAAAAATAGTACGACTCATCTGCTGTGCTTTTCCATATCTGTGCCCTCTCTTTTGTCACCAATTTAGAAACAATGTGATCATCCCGAAGCATCTCATTGTGATCATATCTAGTACAAACGTTTGCCAATGTTTCATTGTTATACAAAATACAAAATACGTTTTATGGAAATTGATTGGCATACTTGTCGTTAGAGTTTTCATACGGGAATTGCAGTCCGCTGTCACAAACTAACTCATAAGAAGGTAGTGGAATGACTGTTATACAAAATACTGTGTGCGTACGAATATACTCAACTCATATGTAAAAACCACCACAAGAAGGAACACTTATTGGGTGCACACTTTAAGTTAAGCTTAAGTTACATTAAATCAATTTTACAGAGAACTTGAAAGAGCAGAGACGAGCCTCTAATTTTCAATAAAATACTGGATTTTTCTCAACCATCCAATTGCTTCAATTCTATCCTTATTCATCATAAATTGATGAAGGAATGTAGAAAGTTCATCATTTATCCCTCTTGCCTTTAGGAATTCATTTAGGCCATCCCGGAAGTCACTGTTCAAATCCCTGAAAATGATAACAAAAGTATCAAAAAGTTAGGAGCAAACAACATACCCAATTTAGTACCACAAGTTGGTTCTGAGGAGAGTAGGGACTGAGTGTATGCAAACTTACGCCTACCTTGCGAGGTAGAGAGGCTGTTTACGATAGAACCTCGGCAGTAAAAGCATTTCAAAGCAGGTCGAAAAAAGAAACAGGAGGACGGAAGAAGTCACAATAAAATACTATAGGAAGCATGTCCAAGCATTCTGAAAAAAGGAAAAGTATATCGAAGTGCAAAAAACAGCAGATAGTACCAAACATCAAAGGAAAAGAAACTCCAAGAGTAATACTACAACTACTAGTATAGAACAACAACTGCAATGAATTAACCAACATACGACAATTTATCAAAATGATGTTGTGCTATTAATTTCGCAAGACTATAAGTAGACTGTATCCAGAGGAAAGTTGCAACGTGTTGATGTTCAGCATATTTCGCATTTTTACACTAGAACAGCTGCCCAGAATAACTTCTCAAATAATTTGCACTCCCTTTTTTATTTTATTCTTTAAAGAAGAGTATAGCATGCTACCAGGATGATCTGATTCATGACAGCTGATCACTGTCCTCAAGCATGAAACTGGTTATGTTTGAGACCTTGCAGGCAGAAACTAAGATAGAAGAGAAAAACATTCAGCTCCCTTTTAATCCTATTATTTTGGGGATTCCTACTCCTTAAATGGGTCAAATAGATAAGCATGTTACAATATAATAAAGTAAGAAGATGACTCGTACTTAACATTGGGCCCCATATAAGGCTGAGCTTGAGAACCATTGCTTTTGAGTAAGTAAACTTTCTGAATTTCCAAGGAATTTGGCCAGGATGAACAAACGAACTCCAGGAACTCACTACCTTCACCCTTCCATATGTCAACCAGCACACTTATGTGAAGCCGCACATCTTCCCCTAAGTTCTCATCATTTTCTTTTGGAACAGTAATTGCTCCATCAATCATCGTTGCCTCGATTTTGATATGTTCATCCTTGCCAAATTTTCTCCTCAAGGTAATCCACTGCTCGCCTGGCCGATCTTCCACCATAAATGCATTGAACTTTGTATCAGGCTGGTGAAAGCAAACATTAAACATGAGAAACAACACAGATGCAAATACCACCATTGAAATTGAACATTTAGAAAGGCTTTGAAGAAATAGCAGAGCTATCTTACAGTTTCCTATCTAAATTGCAGGAAGACAAGTAAGCTAATTAGAGATTTTTATACCATAAATAATCACTGCAGAATAATAAAGAAAATTGGTTGACAAGGAATACACTATTCTCTTGTTATCCTTATTTTTTATATATGGAAAGAATAAACAGTAAGGATGGAAACTAGAATTTGCAGTCTGTTGATACTGAAAGAGCTGCTCTGATTTCGTGATAAACGATTCAACTGAATTAGCAGTCAAGTACCATAGAAACTTCTTGTTGGTTATAAGAATTTATTTCTCCTAAAAGGATAGTGATTTGTTTCCACATTTTCATTACATACATCTAAGCACATGGATGAATGAAAAGCTTAGACACACTGAAGATATGAGACTGTCTGAAGACATTCCATCACATAAATAGACAAGCTTATAGAACCAAAAGCAAACCAGTCTAGGTAAAACTACCTCTAGTGACCAAGTGATACATTTTTTTGAAAATCAATAGGCTTAGTTCTGAATGTTTATATAGGCGACTAGTCCCTGAATTGATCATACAGCTCCATTTACGTTTTATTGTCCTCCAAACTTTCCAATGGCGTAAACTTAAGCTTATGGATTCATGCACAAGGTTGCAAATAGGGAGAGGCATTTAGAAAATCATTACCTATTGTCTCCCAAGATATCCACAAAAAGAAAGAAAAAATATGATATTTGTTTTTAGTATTTCCTTGGCCTACACAAGGCTGAGATATATTCCTCATCGACCCCTAAAGATCTGCACGTCATTAGCTCATTTTTAACCATCTCATGACATTAGAGGTACAAGCAAACCAAACTAACTTACCAGGTAGACGTAGAATGGATTAATTCAACTTCTTCATGAGTAAAGCTCAAGTAGGACCAAGTAGAGTTTCAAATTGTCTGTAAGCCCTAATAAAACAGCTTGGTTGTCCCTACCAAGTG
>DF360574.1:48650-58777 GCA_000787875.1 Solanum virginianum
CCAGCCAAACTTGAACATCTGATGTAATGTAAATGTTTCCAAAAAAATATTGCATCATAACTAAGAAACCCAAAAATTAGGATACTTAGCCTAAACATTCCAGAAAAAAAAACAATAAAATCAGTAAATGCGGAGCAGTCATAACTCCGTGACTTGAAAATACAGTAGAAAGGGAAAATTCATCGTCTCCCCAACATAGATAAATTTCGTGACTAGAGTAGGTTGGTTGATGATTTACCGGGTGAGGAGGGGCATAATCCAACTGATACTCAATTTCATTGCGAAGTATTCTGAGTATGTTCGATTGAAAGGCTGACTTTTGGATTCCTAGAAACTTGGCATATGTAGTTGCTAGAATGAAGAGAGGATTGTTGGCGGTAAGAATATAAAAAGTCAAAAGACAAGAGAAGTGATCTACGAGATGCACGAAGAAATGCCGCCATGAACAGAAGAGGACTCTTAACTGAAAACTTGAAGAGGTTTTGAGGGGATTTATTAGGCTATTTAGCTGCAAATACAAGCCTCTCATCAAGCTTTCCGAGACTACACTATTCTCCTCCTAGGTTATCAAGTTGAATACTAGGGTGGATTTGAATGGCATAGCTTATTAGTAATTTCAAAGTTAAAATAATAAACATATATAAATTAGATCTAAATTTGGCTTTTCAACTATAATTTTGATTTAACTTTGATAGTATACAAGTAAGCACTTTAACTATACAAAATTGAAACAAATAAACACTTGAATTCTCTCTGGCAAAATATGCATAATACACCCAAATCAGGCTCGTCTTGTTTACTCTAAATTGATTTTTTTTTATTGTTCATTATTTATTTTTTGGCCACCATCCTTATTGGAGCTACAAGCTAGCAAATTAATTCCCCCACTCTTTTCTTCCTCATTGTTGCTACCAGCAGCATAGTCTCCTTCATTGCGATAGCTAAATCCACTAGAAACAATCCAAAAAACTTCATTCTCTTCGTCTTCTCGGGAAAATCAGCGATGCTCGAGAACAACCTTTCCTTTTTTCCTATTCTCAGCCACCTGACACTAATAACAGCCACATAAATCACTCGTTCCTTCCCCTCCTTCTCCGGATAAACCACTATCAAGACCACCAGATCTCATCGCAAACACCCAACCAACGCAAGAAGCCCACATGTAAAAATTTTAATTAGTTGACATCCATTGAGTGGCTTAGTTATCCACATCAGAGCATTTGCATATCACGCTTTTTGACTACAAGATTTGAGTATTTTTTTATCTAAGTGTTGGATTGTTGAAATGCCTACTTGTGCACTGTCAAAGTTAAAGGTCAAAATTATAATTTGAAGCCAAGCTAAGGGTTCTATTTATGTATTATGCCTTCGTATTTTTTGAATAAAATAAGAAATTGTGTATTTATTTTTAAGCATAAATCATAAATGTGCCCTTTAACTTGGCCTCAATTGCATCTATGCCCTCCTGGTTAATATTAATCTCCTCTCTTTCTTGTTTCAGGATATCAAACATTCCGTTGGTGTTCCTAGCTCAAGTCACTTGTCTGAAGTGCCTACTTGTGCACTGTCAAAGTTAAAGGTCAAAATTATAATTTGAAGCTAAGCTAAGGGTTCTATTTATGTATTATGCCTTTGTATTTTTTGAATAAAATAAGAAATTGTGTATTTCTTTTTAAGCATAACTCATAAATGTGCCCTTTAACTTGGCCTCAATTGCATCTATGCCCTCCTAGTTAATATTAATCTCCTCTCTTTCTTGTTTCAGGATATCAAGCATTCTCTTGGTGTTCCTAGCTCAAGTCACTTGTCTGTCAATCGTCATGAAAAGGTTGTTGCAGAAGTGGTTGTAAGTACGCATTCTTATGAAAACACAATTTCTATTGCCAAGCTTGAATTTTATACATACTTCTCTTGTAATTGTATTCTTGGTTATAATTATGCATAGAATCATTATTATACTTATCCAAACATGATAAATAATCATTTTTCTTTAAACCCTTTGGTAACTAAGTTTCTACAGCCTCGATATAGATGAGACAGTACAAAGGGACCAAGGCAATCATCCTGCCCGAAGCAAGGGCAATGGTTAATTTACTACACTCCGTAGTTACTCTTAATGGACCATTGCTAAAGAGGAACTTACAAAGCCACATAGTAAGGAATGCAACATGCTCATCCTCAATTACATTCTCTCTTTCCGTATTGACCTTGATAAACTCCTCATAAGATATTTTTTAAATTTTCTCGCTCTTTGGCAAAGTAAGGGTTGAGTTTGGGATGTCAAGGATGGCGCTAATATCCTCACCGTGAGGTCTAATCCCTACCAAAGCAAAAATGTCCAATACAGTTAGATCTATCACACTAAAATTGAAATGGAAAGAGTTACCTAAGATGGACCAAAAGCATAATGCAGCATACAAAAGATTGTGGTCACAAGGTATGTCGATTTTGGATAACTGAATGGCATCATATATACCAACAGTTTTCCATGTCTCCCACTTCATCTTCTCCGGTCAATCCATCCTTCAGTGATAGTTGGTCATGACCTCCATGTGTTGTTTTTGTGCCAACCAGGCTGCAATAAGTGCAAAAGGAGCTTTTCCCCTTCTGCTAGTGGATAAAATGGCTCAAGCTCCAGAGGAAATCCATCCCTGAAGCACGGGCCTAATATAAATTCCGAAGAACTTGTAGAAGTAGGAACAAATACCTCAGAAACAATAATGCCACTATCCAACTCCTTTATTTTTTGCTCCGTAGTGGTGGTAAGTGATTGAGCTTCAGAATCTTAACGAGTACAAAGTATTTCTGTAGCAAAGGTTGCATTTTGCAAGGACAAAGAAATACTTTGTAGTCTATTGAGATTCTGAAGCTCAATCGCTTACCACCACTATGGAGCAAAAAACAAAGGAGTTGGACAGTGGCATTATTGTTTCTGAGGTATTTGTTCTTACTTCTACAAGTTCTTCAGAATTTATATTTGGCCCGTGCTTCAGGGATGGATTTCCTCCGGAGCTCGATCCATTCTATCCACTAGTAGAAGGAGAGAAGCTCCTTTTACACTCACTGCAGCCTGGTTGGCACAAAAGCAACACATGGAGGTCATGGCCAACTGTCACTGAAGGATGGATCAATTGGGTGGATCGACTGGAGAAGGTGAAGGGGGAGACATGGAGAACTGTTGGTGTATATGATGCCATTCAATTATCCAAAATCATACCTTGTGATCACAATCTTTTGTATGTTGCATTATGCTTTTGCTCCATCTTAGGTAACTCCTTCCATTTCAATTTTGGTATGATGGGTCCAACTGTATTGGACATTTCTACTTTGGTAGGGATTAGACCTCACGGTGAGGAGATTAGTGCCATCCTCGACATCCCAAACTCAAGCCTTACTTTGCCAAAGAGCGAGAAAACTAAAAAAATATCTTATGAGGAGTTTATCAAGGTCAATACGGAAAAAGAGAATGTAATGGAGGATGAACATGTTGCATTCCTTACCATGTGGTTTCGTAAGTTCCTCTTTTGAATGGTTCATTAAGAGTAACTATAAAGTATAGCAAATTAGCTATTGCCCTTGCTTCAGGCAGGATGATTGCCTTGTGTCACGGACTTAGAATTCTCACTAAGACTTCCGTGCGGCACTCGTCGATTTGCTCACGAATCTTTCACGATCTTGCAAATACAAGCCCTTTCAACTCGATCGCTAAGGGAATGCTAGATATGAGAAGACAAGAGAGCTTTACAAGAAAGAAGACTTGTGTTGCTTAAGAGAGAATGTTTTACAACACTTGATTTCTGGATGCCTAACAATGCAAATGACCCCCTCTATTTATACTTCCTACTTGGTGTCAAAGTGTAATTAATATTTACTTACAAGTCCTTAAGTTATTTACACTTTAACCCTTCTCTAGAATCTTCCATACAAGTCTACTGAGAGCTAAAGACTACAAGGCATATCTACACAATTCGAGAGTCTTCCATAAATCACCCAAAGACTCTAGATTCTTCTTTCTTTTACAAGATCAAGTGGCAGGCGGTCACACTCTTGCCCAACTAATGTTGCGACGTCCTCGGCACAATGCTGTAGTAGGGACTCCCGTACTCCCCTCAAATTCCCAGTCTCCACCTTTGGACTGCCACATATCCCTATACCCCAATAGGCTTAGTTCCGAAGAATGTATATATAGGCAACTAGTCCCTGAATTGATCATACAGCTCCATTTACATTTTATTGTCCTCCAAACTTTCCAATGGCGTAAACTTAAGCTTATGGATTCATGCACAGGGTTTCAAATAGGGAGAGGTATTTAGAAAATCATTACCTGTTGTCTCCCAATATATATACAAAAAGAAAACAAAAATATGATATTTGTTTTCAATATATTCTTCATCAACCCCTAAAGATCTGCACATCATTAGCTCATCTTTAACCATTTCATGATATTAGAGGTTGAAGCAAACCAAACTAACTTAACCAGGTAGATGTAGAACAAATTAATTTAACTTCTTCATGACAACACCACAAAGTAAAGCTCAACTCGGGAGAAGTGGCATTTTAAATTGGCCTTATCCCTAAAAAATCAGCTTGGTTGACCCTATCAAGTGTACCACAATACTTTGGTACTTGATAATGAATATACAATGGTGATATATGACCCAAAAAAGTAGATGTTCTACTGCAGTAGTGGCATTTACAAGCCTACGTTCATCCCAAACTAGTTGGAGTCAGATTTATTGAATCCTTTATATCCATTTTGCTCCATTTGGACCAATGCCATTCATAACAATAATACCATTCATCTAATCAATAATTTGTCTTAGGACAGTTTAAAAATACTTTAAATTTCACACTAATCTCCACATTCTCCTACAATCTCCAGCCAAACTTGAACACCTGATGTAATGTAAATGTTTCTAAAAGATATTGTATCATAACTAAGAAACCCAAAAATTAGGATACTTAGCCTAAGCATTCCAGAAAAAAAAACAATAAAATCAAATGCGGAGCAGTCATAACTCAGTGACTTGAAAATACAGTAGAAGGTGAAAATTCATCGTCTCCCCAACAGAGATAAATTTCGTGACTAAAGTAGGTTGGTTGACGATTTATCGGGTGAGGAGGGGCGGAATCCAACTAATACTCAATTTCATTCCGAAGTATTCTGAGTATGTTCGATTGAAAGGGTGACTTTTGGATTGCCTGTGATGCGTGATTCCTAGAAAATTGGAATATGTAGTTGCTGGAATGAAGAGAGGATTGTTGGCGGTAATAATATAGAAAAGTCACAAGACGAGAGAAGTGATCTACGAGATGCACGAAGAAATGCCACCCTGAACAAAAGAGGACTCTTAACTGAAAATTTGAAGAGGTTTTAAGGTGGTTTATTAGGCTATTTAGATGCAAATACAAGCCTCTCATCTGCTTTGCCTAGATTACACTACTCCTCCTAGGTTATCAAGTTGTATACTATTGTGGGTTTGAATTATCCAATTGGCAACATGTTATTCCAGGATAAGTAATTTGGAGATAAGTTAGTTTGAGATAAGTTATTTCACCATATGTAAGGGATAACTTATCCTATCACTAAGGCAAAAATGATGGGATAAATAATCCAAGGATTATCTTATACCTCTAACCAAACATGGGATAAAATAATCCTACATTTTATCCTGGGATTATTATAACTTATGCCTACACCAAACGACCCTTTAGTGTTTTCTAAGTTAAAAAACAATAAACATCATATATAAATTAGATTCTAAACCCTCTGGGGTTGGCTCGGCGGTAATAGACTTGAGACTTGGGGTTTACTCCCTTTCAAGGTCTCAAGTTCGTAACTCACTGAGTGCAAACAATTTCTGAGGGTCAACAGACTGGGTAAAATCTAAATTAACCACGGTGCACTTGCAAGAAACTCCTTGTCGAGGGCTTGAGCACCCCCGAGATTAGTCGGGGCTCTAAGAGACTCGAACACCCAGTGCAAATCAAAAAAAAAATTAGATCCTAAATTTGGCAAATAGGTTGAGTGACTTCCTTGCCGAGGGCATGTGCACCCTCGAGATTAGCTAGGCCTCTAAGAGACTCGGACACCTCATGCAAATAAAGAAAAAATTAGATCCTAAATTTGGCAAATAGGTTGAGTGACTTCCTTGTCGAGGGCCCGTGCACCCCCGGGATTAGTCGGGGCTCTAAGAAACTGGGACACCTAGTGCAAATAAAAAAAAATTAGATCCTAAATTTGGCAAATAGGTTGAGTGACTTTGTAAGTGGAGTATAGTAACTGATAGTGAAAAAACGCTCTCTATCGGAAAACCTAATACACCTAAATCTTGGCTGAACATAAGAAGACAGAAAGATTATTAACAGTGACAAATTGAAAACCCCTTACATAAGAGTATCACTTTCTAAAAGATAAAGGGGTAAGAGAGGCTAAGCATATAATTTTTCATGACATCAATATAGACAAGCCTTTTTCGGCAACAAAATAAATGAAAATGCAAAACCACCTGTGGCAAGGCAAAAAGTGAGAACATCAGATCAGCAACGTAGAGAGGAAGGCTGAAAAGGAAAATGAAGAGGAATAGTTACCTAGTGAATGAATTTTTAGCTACTCCACATCGTCCATAAAAAACAGAGATCAGGAAGCCCATAGAACCGGAGAGCACAGTTGTGAATAGAAGGACAATCAGTAAAAGCAAAAGGCCCAAGAAGAAAACTACAAGGTCAAAGTATAAGCACTCACTTTGTAAGATGATGAAGGAGGGAGGATGATGCATAAAGAGGAAAAGAACACGAAGAGACTCATTATCCCAAAGTGGCAATATTTTAGATGGGAGAAAAGGGAACAAATTAGGAAAAAGATACATGATTATAGGGGCCAATGTCGGGCCATGATTGAAATGGGCCATTAGGATTTATTTTTGCTTTCTGTAATGAGACTTGGGCTAGGGCAGTAGGCCCAAGTGAGTGTTTATTTCATTTTCATTATTAAAATCTCATATTTGATTAAAAAAATTCTAAATTGGCAAATAGGTTGAGTGACTTTGTAAGTGAAGTATAGTAACTGATAGTGAAAAAATTGTTCTCTATCGAAAAACCTAAACCGTAGCTGGACATAGAAGGCAGAAAGATTATCAACAGTGACAAGTTGAAAAACCGTTACATAATAGTATCACTTTCTAAAGGATAAAGGGGTAAGAGAGCCTAAGCATATAGTTTTTTATGACATCAATATATACAAGCTTTTCTCGGCAATAAAATAAATGAAAATGCAACTAGCCTATCGAGATTCGGCCAACAAAAGGACTCGGCAAATGGGTAGATCAGGGGTCATATTAGAGATGTATAACCTGATAGAAAGTTTCCTCACTAGTAAAGCACGGTAGAACAGAAATTCTCAGGCATTCTACTTCAACACCACCTGTGCCAAAGCAAAAAGTGAAAACAGGAGATCAACAACGTAAAAGGAAAATGAAGAGGAGTAGTTGTCTAGTGAATGAATTTCTAGCTACTCCACATCGTCCATCAAAAACAGAGATCAGGAAGCCCATAGAATCCAGAGCAAAGCTGTGAATGGAAGGGCAATCAGTAAAAGCAAAAGGCACAAGAAGAAAATTACAAGGCCGAGTCAAAGTATAAGAACTCACTTTGTAAGTTGACGAAAGAGGGAGGATGATGCGTAAAGAGCAGAAGCACATGAAGAAACTCATTATCCCAAAGCGGCAACATTTTAGATGGGAGACAAGGGAACAAATTAGGAAAACCTATAGAGATACATGATTATAGGGGCTAATGTTGGGCCATGACTGAAATGGGTCATTACAATTCACTTTTGTTTTCTGTAATGAGACTTGGGCATTAGGCGCAAGTGAATGTTTATTTCATTGTCATTATTAATACAATCTCATATTTTCTTTATAAAAATCCTAAATTTGGATTCAAATTATAATTTTGATCCTTAACTTTGACAATATAGCGTCTCGTTTACTCTAAATTAATTTTTTTCATTGTTCATATTTTTTTGACCACCATCCTCATTGGAGCTACGAACTAGCAAATTAATTTCCACACTCTTCTCTCCCTCACTATTGCTACCAGCAACATACTCTCCTTCATTGTGATGGTTGAAACCACTAGAAACAATCCCAAAACTCCATTCTTTCCGTCTTCTTCAGTAAAGTAGTGATGTTAAAGAATAACTTTTCCCTTTTTCCTATTCTTAGCCACCAAATCAGTAACAACAACCACAGAAATTACCCGTTTCTTTCTCTACTTCTTCGGCTAAACGACCATTAAGACCACCATATCTCATTGCAGACAGCCAACCAAAACATGTAAAAAATTTAATTAGTTGACAACAACTGAGTGTCTCACTAATTCACTTCAGAGCTTTTGTATATCACGCGTTTTGACTACATGATGTAAGTATTTTTTTTAATCTAAGTGTTAGACTGTTAAAGTGTCTACTTGTGCACTGTCAAAGTTAAACGTCAAAATTATAATTAAAAGTCAAGTTAAGGGTCCTATTTATATATAGTGTCTTTGTACTATTCGAATAAACTAAGAAATTATGTATCTATTCTTAAGCATAATTCGTAAATATGCTCGTTAACTTGGCCTCAATTGTATTCATGTCTTCCAACATTGGGTGTGCATAAGTAGACGCTTAAACTATTTAAAAAATGAATAAGTAGACACACACATCCCATGTAATGTCTTTACGTGACAATTCGCATCGTACATAATATCCTATGTGTATTATCCCTTATAAGATACGTGAGTCTACTTTTTCAACTTTTGAATAATTTAAGTGGCTGCTTGTGCATACTCAAAATTAGAGAACATAAATATTAATTGAAATCAAGTTAAATGGTACATTTATATATAATGTCTTATTTTTAACCCCACAAAAATTTTAAAACTGTAAACTCATTCAAACATGTTTAAGACCTCTTAGATTTTTTTAATTAAGAAAATGTCCAAACTTAGCGTTGAACCTTGCGAAATGATCTAAATTTATGTTCAAATTAATAGTTGTAGATATACCTTTTATTCACTAATTTTCTTTTGCCTAAGATGAAATAATCCAAATTTGACCATCATTTTTCATCTCTCTAAATAAGTCAAATCATCATTTTAAATAATTTGTTCTTTTCACTTCAAACAAATAAACAACATTTGAGGATTACATTACTTTACCATTACTTTTTGTTCTCATAACACTCACATATAGAAAACCAAGATATCACACATAAAAAGTTATTTTATATTTTTATTATTGTCACTTTCTTCTTAATTATTTTACCCCCACCAGGGAATCACTATTAACACATGATATTTATGTGTATTTTGCCATATAAGATGTGCATGTCTACTTTTTTATTTTTGTACCATTTATGTGGCTACTTATGCATACCTAAACTTAAAAGAGATAAATATTAATTGATATCAAATATGTACTTAAATTTGTTATATCCTTCAGAAATTATAGTGAAGCTCTGATACCAATATTTCTTAGTTGAGAAGAATGATAAATAGAATGCTATCTATAAAACTTTAAAAGATTATGAAAACTCACCGGTGCATTGATAATTGTTTGTGTTATGAGATAATGAAAATTGTTGTCTGCCATTTGTTATGAGATAATGCAAATTGTCATGTATTCCAATTATATTATCTCTCAATTATTTTGTCTTTATAATCCCACCAAAACATCTTTATTTGGCTATATATAGCCTTAAGATGTTGAGAGAAAATACAGAAAAATATTAAGAGACATTGCAGAGAAACATTTTCTTCCTCCCTTCTTCTTTAATTGTTCCGTCTTAAATTTATTCTAGTTAATTTTAGATTTATTTTATTTCACGTTATTAGCACGAAGCTCTAATCAACTGAGATTTGCTAAAATCAAATTATCTTCTCAGGTATACAATTATATGTTTATTTGTATATAATATCCTTCACATGACTTTCGTAAATCTTTGATTTGTAACTTAATTACTGATTCTATTCGTGAAAAGGAAAGATGGTTCACTAATAATGTGTATTGATTATCAATAGTCGAATATGACATAATAATAATTATCTCCATTCAATGAGATGAAAATTGTGAAGGGATACACATA
>DF360573.1:7533-23515 GCA_000787875.1 Solanum virginianum
TAATGAATCGATTTTGATAAGATATTGGTTATGACAAGAATGTGATCACATATATGTCTATGATTATGGCTCTTTGAGCACTTTGGGTGCTTGCACCATTCTGTATGTGTAAATGGGCTATTCCTATGCATGAGTATTTTGACTATAAGCTATGATTTAGCCCTATATCATTCATACGCAGTCATGTTTAAGTTGGCAAGTTTATGATGATTTTACACTTATATTGAGATTTTGAAAATGGTGTTTTAAATGTAATGTTGCATTCTTGCTGGGGCTAATTTGTTTATGATCACTTTTGTCTGGTACATTTTTTTTAATCGAGATTTTAAAAATGGCGCTTTAAGTATGTTGTTGTATGAGTTGGGGCTGATTTCTTCATGATTATTCTTCTCATATATGTTTCTTTGACATGCGGGAAAGAATGTTCCCAAGGGGGAGATATTGAAACGACCTCAAAAAGTGCTCGAAAATGTGCCTCGGAAGTGCCCGAAATTGTAATTTTCATATATCTAAAAATCTGTACATTATTTTAAAAATCGACTTCTTATTCTTGTTCAAGAGGCAAAATTGAGTGGGAGATAGGTCTAACCCAACTTTTAGAGCAACCGTATAAAAATCCAAAAATTGCAAAAATGAGACTTAGGAGGGTCAACATTAAAGGGTCATATCTCTTAACACACAGAAAACTAGGTGGCCTACGACCTACCAAATTAAAACTCTTTAAATTAGCTTTCTAACGCACTTGGTTTCACATCATTCTGAATTTGGACGAAGACTTTATGCCCATTTTTGTAGAACTCATTTGTGCAGAAATACAAATTCCAGTGAATAATTAAAGTTGCTTCTGTGGGAGCAATGTTATTTTGGTCCTATTTTTTTCTTTTTACTTAGGTCCAGACTTTCAAATCTTGGGCCTAAGGGTTCCCATATTTGAAAATACCTATACTTAAGCTTATTTCACCCTCATATCATCTTAAACATTCCCCAATGATCACTCAAACACTTAGACTTATATTTCACCCTAAATTCAAGTCCCAAAGGTCAAGACCACTCTTAAGGATTTCATCAAGGATTTCATTCAAGCCTCAAGTCTCCATCTCCAATATTCACCAAGAGTTTTCCCAACGCTAAGGTACGTAGGTTTTAGCCATTGTGTTCTTCCACCTATGGTGCCCTAATATTCTTTTCACTTAATTTGCATGATTTAAAGTTGATTTTACAAATGGGTCTTGCTTATTATGAAATTCACTATGAAATGAGCTTATGTATATGATATACTCTATATAAAGTGTTGCATTAGATAATGCCCGATTTGGGGGACAAGAGCCCGGGGAACCGAGTTGGGGGTTTGTACTCATCAACCATGTGAGGGGTTTGTACTTCGTCACTGTGGTGATAAGGTGTAATTATCATCAACCATGTGAGGGGTTTGTACCATAACACTAGGGTGATGGGGTGAAACCATCATCAACCAACTAAAGGGTTTGTACTTTGGAAAATCTAGCTTGGTCTCTTTTACACATATGATATCCTATATAAGCATGAGTTACTTAAGCATGATTTACTTAAGCATTGATCATACATGTCATATTGATATATTATGCCTATTGCTTTATATTATGCATTTTGATTATGATGTCTTTCTATTGTTGCATAGCATCTTACATACTTAGTACATTCAAATGTACTAACGCATACTCTTGCCTACATGATATCACCATGTAGGATCCAGAGCCTAAGTTAATCATCATCCTCCTCCACGTTCGGTGGTACTCAAGCTAGTTGGTGAGTTCTCCACTTTGGGAACCCTAGTTTATGTTTCTCTTATTATGTATTGAGAGACTCTTCTTTATGTTCTATTTTGACTATGAGGGTGAGCTCGGTTGCTTTGTCTTGGCCCTCGCTCCTATCTATGTAGTAGATGTATTGTTAGACATGTTATGTATCTATGTTATGAGCCTTGACTTTTTCGTCTCTTGATTATGATGTTATGCAAGCTTTTCCCTTAGTCCCTTGCCCTTGTTTTTCCAAACTTTTACATGTTACTTAAGTATTGATCTCTCTCCCTTTGACCCAATTCCCCTTGTTTAAGTTTCTTGTGTTATTTTACATTGCTTTCGCGACTAAGGATGTGTAATAATATACTAAGAGGCTTGTTTGGAGTTCGTTCGAGTTCCTCCTTCGCGAGTCACATCTAGGCCCTAGGCTTGGGTCATGACAGTGATATATTATTATTGTTTTTATTGTTATTTGTTATTGTTGTTGTTGTTGTTGCTATTATTGTTGTTGGTGTTGTTGGTGTTGTTGTTGTTGTTGTTGTTATTAATTATTGTTATTATTGTTATTATTTTTGTTATTATTGTTGTTATTGTTGTTGTTGTTGTTGTTGTTATTGTTGTTGTTGTTGTTGTTGTTGTTGTTGTTGGTGATGTTGTTGGTGTTGTTATTCTTGTTGTTGTTGTTGTTATTGTTGTTGTTGTTGTTGCTATTGTTATTATTAATTATTGTTATTGTTGTTATTATTTTTGTTGTTACTGTTGTTATTATTAATTGTTATTATTGTTGTTATTATTTTTGTTATTATTGTTGTTATTATTGTTGTTGTTATTGTTGTTATTACTATTGTTATTATTATTGTTGTTGGTATTATTTTTATTCTTGTTGTTGTTGTTGTTGTTGTTGTTGTTGCTATTGTTGTTGTTATTGTTGTTGTTGCTGTTGTTGGTGGTGGTGTTGTTGGTGTTGTTGTTGTTATTGTTGTTATTGTTATTGTTGTTGGTGGTGGTGGTGTTGTTGTTGGTGCTGTTGTTATTGTTACTGTTGTTGCTGTTGTTGTTGTAGTTGTTGCTGTTGGTGTTGTTGGTGCTGTTGGTGCTGTTGGTGTTGTTGTTGTTGTTATTGTTGCTGTTGTTGTTGGTGGTGGTGTTGTTATTGTTGTTGCTGTTGTTGTTGTTATTGTTGTTGTTGTTGTTGTTGCTGTTGTTGTTATTGTTGTTGCTGTTGTTGTTGTTGTTGCTGCTGCTGTTGTTATTATTAATTATTGTTATTATTGTTATTATTTTTGTTATTATTGTTGTTGTTATTGTTGTTATTACTATTGTTATTATTATTATTTTTATTCTTGTTGTTGTTGTTATTGCTGTTGTTATTATTAATTGTTGTTATTGTTGTTATTATTTTTGTTATTATTGTTGTTGTTATTGTTTTATTACTATTGTTATTGTTATTGTTGTTGTTATTGTTGTTATTGTTGTTATTGTTATTATTGTTATTATTGTTGTTATTGTTATTATATTATTATTATTGTTATTATAATTGTCATGATTATTCAAAACTGTAACAATTATAGGGGTATCAAGTTGTTAAGTCATATTATGAAGGTCTGGGAGAGAGTGGTGGAGATGGGGGTGAGAAAAGTAGTGGTCATTTCAGAGAATCAGTTTGGATTCATGCTAGGGCGATAGACTAATGAAACAATTCATCTTATTCGGAGATTAGTGGAGAAATATAGGAAAAGAAAAAAGGACCCTCATATGGTGTTGATTGATCTCAAGAAGGCCTATGACAAAGTTCTGAGGGATGTCCTATGGAGGCTCCTAGAGGTGAAAGGTGTCCCGATGGCATATATTAGGGTGATAAAGGACATGTACGACAAAGCTAAAACTCGGGTAATAACGATGGAGAAGACTCAAAATATTTTTCTGTTGAGATAAGACTTCATTAAGGATTTGTGTTGAGCTCTTTTCTATTTGCCTTGGTGATAGATGAGCTTATACGGTCTATTCAAGAGGAGGTTCCATGGTGTATGCTATTCGCAAATGACATAGTATTGCTTGATTGAGACTCGGGCTAAAGTTAATGATAGATTAGAGGTCTAGAGACACGTTTTGGAGTCCAAAGGGTTTAACCTAAGCAGAACTGAGTACTTGGAGTGCAAATTTAGTGTTGCAGGGGATGAAGCAGACATTGATGTGAGACTTGCTGCTCAACTTATTCCTAAGAGAGAGAAGTTTAAATATCTTGGTCCGTCATCTAGAGTAGTGGCGATTTCGTCGATGACGTCACACACTGTATTAGGGAAACATGAAAAAAATGGAGGCTTGCCTCTACAGTATTGTGTGATAAGAAGATACCACCTAAACTCAAAGGTAAGTTTTATAGGATGGTGGTTAGACCATTTCTGCTATATAGGGTGGAGTGTTGGCCAATCAAAAACTCACATGTTCAAAAGATGCAGCTTGTGGAGATGAGGATGTTGAGATGGATGTATAGACATACCAGGAGTGATAAGATTAGAAATGAGACCATTTGAAAGAAGCTAGAAGTGGCCCCTGTGGCCAACAAGATAAGGGAAGCGAGATTGCGATGGTTTGGACATGTGTAAAGAAGAAGTACCGATGCTCCTGTTAGGAGGTGTGAGAGGTTGGATTTAGGAATCATATGGATGGGTAGAGGTAGACAAAAGAAGTATTGGGGGGACATGATCAAACAAGATATGGTGAACCTTGATCTCACCGAGGACATGACCTTACATATGAAGGAATGAAGGTCGCGAATTAGAGTAACAGGTTAATAGGTTGGTACGGCTAGGTTGATGTTAGTTGTGGGGTATAGTAGGATAGTAGGTTTTGTCGTGCCTTTATATCTTGTGTTGCCATTATTCGCCTCATATATATTAATTTTACCGTATTTTCATACCATTATGTGTTTTAAGCTATTTGTAACACCCAGTAAAATTATCAAAATACCCTTAGAGAAGAGATGTGTGCATAACGCATCTTCTCATGCTCTGATGGCAAATCAGAGATCGGATATGCGCTTAGCATGAACAAATAGAGTGGGAAAGTGGTCTCGATTGATTTTTAGAGAAATCAGATCAAAAGATAATTTTTTGAAGCAAAAATTCAGACTAGTGTTGGTGTGCAACAGAGGCAAGGCGCGCCTCCATCGCAGACCAACACTTATATTTACTTAATATTTTTCTACGAGATTTGAAAAACTTATTTGGAGAATTTTCAGCAAAAAAATGCAGAAAATATACCCAGTCTGCGTTGCGGACCCACGTCCCGAGATGGATTTTTTTTGAATTTCATAAGGGGCATTCTAGACCTTTACAAACCCCTCCTGAACTTAATATATGATTAAAATAGGTTGTTTTAAGTATAAAAAGGGTCTTTAACCCATTCTATAGCTCTTTCTAAGTCCTTGAAAAATAGACTAGGGTTAAAGAGAAGAAAAGATGAGCGAGGAATTGAGGAGTTCAAAGAGAGATTCTTGAGGTTGATTGTCCAAAAGCTTCAATTCAGGTATGTAAGGCTAAACTAAAAGTATGAGATGGTTCTCCCATGTACCTCATAGATGGTCTTAGAGAAGTTGAAAGTTCATGAGTCTCCACACATGTTTCTTGAAGTATTATCTTGGTTAATTTCTTGAAAACTACATTACTTACATCTATTTTCATATGTTGATGATCATCATAAACTTTTTTTCTTGAATTGAATACTTTTCATGAGATATTGTATACCCCTACATGATTACTTTTAAAAGCATGCACGAAAGAAGATAGGGATTGAGTCTAGAGCCTTGATTGAGAATGTCGATTGTGATTGTGATTGTGAAAGTGAGATGACGATAGGTTGATAATACTTGATGGTCAATAAGTCTTCCTAAATAAATTCTAATAATTTGTCTATTCGATTGTTCCCTAATGATTGTTCTAAGCCTTAAGGTATTGATTTAGATGATGAGTCCCTATGAGACTAATTAAATGATGAGGGACTCCATGAGGCTGATTTGAGATGAGTTGATTGATATGTTTTGCTTGGGATGATTGTCTTATGAGCATTGAGTCTTGGGAAGAGTATCTAGCACCAAAAGAGTAACAGTTAGTCCAACTCACACTCGTCAAACTACGTAACCAAGCGTAGGTGAGGATTAGAACCATTACATCTTATTGTGGTTCCCTTTTGATAGAGTCCCTGAAACAATAGAGGACTAGTTTGATATGCTAGTGGTCCCTAGTGGATTTGATTCGTTCCCTATCTTACAAGTATGGAACGACTGTGGAAATATTAGCGTGATTGTAGGCGTGATTATTATACAATCACTGGCTCATGAGTGATTGTTGTCGGATAAGAAAACTTCCAGAAAGTTCCCACCTTGAGTATTCTAATTTGAGATTAGTTGAAATGAGTCCCTCTGGGATGAGCCTGATTTGATTGATGAGGTTTGATGAGTCATTTTTCTACTCTTTTTGTTCTTGTTTTAGATGGACAGTTCACACATTAGTTGTTATTATTTTGAGTTGATTATGTTTTTATATTATTCTACCTGTTTCGGTTTCATTCAACTATTTTACATACCGTACATTTCATATACTAACGTCATTCACCGCTGCATCATGTTATGATCCAGATACAGGGATTAGAGATCATCAACAGGCGCATCGTTGAGGATCTTAGACGTTTAGCTGATTGGTAAGTTTCCCCTACTTTGGAGGATTCATTACTTTTAATTTCATCTTGCCATAGAATTAGACTTTGTGTAGCTTTATTTTGATTGAGGTAGCCATGGGTCTGTCATTGGCACCACCTGATAGTGATAGAGACTTCATAGACTAGAGTCGAATATTGATTGTTTAGATTGTGAGCTAGTTCTTTCTACTAGCCTTTCATTTATATTATTATTTGAGATTAGATAGATGTGTCGATTTACATTCTTTATGTCCTCTGCTAATTAGTAGAGCTTATTGATTGAATGATTGTGATGAGGCCAAGTGGTTTTCTTGGGGACTAGCAATAGTCTCTGGGTGTCGGCCATACCATGGGTCCCCTGTTGGGGCGTGACAAACTTGGTATCCGAGTACAGAGTTTAAGTATCTTAGGGAGTCAACGAAGTCGTGTCTCGTAGAGTCTTATTTATGTGTGTGTTATCGACCACACTCCATAAGCAGGAGGCTATAGGACATTAGGAATTGTCTCACTTCTTTCTTATTCCAACTTCGTGCGATAGGGTTAAATTTTACAAAAGCTCTCTTCTTATTTATATGTTGCTCTAATCCTTTCAACTACGCCTCATTCACGAGGTGATAGAGACAGTAATGTTCAAAATCTTCCCGATGAGATCCCCCAGAATAAGTAATCAAAATGGTAGATAGACTGCACCAGGCTTGAGAGAAGTCAACTAGTGTGCTAAGTTGATTGACTAGAAAGAGTGCACTATTGCTCATACGAATCGTGCATTTGAGTTAGCTCTAGATGTACCCTGACCCCCCTTTCAAAAACTTGCTTTTGATGTTACCCATGAGAGAAACTTATGTCTCCAAAGAGTTTAATATTTCCACCTAAGAGTGAGATGTGAGGTCTTTTAAGCCCTGAGTAGAATTGAATCATCCCAGAGTTAGAAGGATGATAAGAGAAAGAAAGGGACGAGATAGCAAGAGTGATGGTTGATTGTGTCTCATAATTGGAGTTACGTACCTATAAGGTAAGTAATGAGGTGATGGGTCAGTTGTCATAAGTTTGATGAAAGTGTCGTAAGCACCCTATGATTTTTATGATGAGATATAAAGGAAGATCTATTGTTAGAATGTGATAGAGCATGCTCAAACTAGAAGGAAGTTTTTGTTGATATGTTGTAGTATTCATACTATTGAGGGTGAAAAGTAGATGTTGAACAGTGGAATAGAGTGCTTTCAATATGATAGATCTAAATTAGGCTTTTGATTTTTAAGTGAGAGTTGATGAGTCATGAGCTTAGTTAGATAAGGAGATATGATTGAATAGGGGAGTGGTGTTGAGTTGTGAGGAAGGGGATGTGTTGATTGAATACTCGCCATAAAATTTTAGTGGGCTCGTGCTCCCTAAATTTTTACCTAGTAGTTGTAAGTTGGTGTGATGTTAGAGAGGGGTGTAATAGATGCACATGTTAGTACGGGACTCTAAGCTTGAATAGAGGAGAAGTGGTAAATAGGAGACAGAATCGTGAGAGTGGTAGTCTTAGTTGGAGATTCGCTCTAAGAGGTTATCATAGTGTATGTTCGAGAGGAAAACGCTGATTTGTAAGGAGAAGTGATGCTATGGCAGAGTATGAGTGCCCCTTAGGTAAGACGCCTATTCTTGTGGATAGTGATTCCTTGATCATGTAGAGGTATATGCTTATAGCCTAGTAGAGGAAATTGATTCGCAAAACTAGAGAGATAACCCTTGAGCTAAGGGAGAGATGGTGATGTGATAGATCAAAGTAGATTTTGAGTTTTTGATAGTGATAGGTTGATTTGGATGAGGCATCAATTCTTTGCCATCTCGTATGTTCCTTATACTTCAGCGAAGATAATACTCTATTCCCGTCTGGTATACGACTGCCATGCCTACGGCCTAGTCCCATATACCTCTTGTTGATTGTTATTCATATTGAGTTATGAGGATGAAAAACGATGAATTCATTCATTAGTTTTGATCTGACCCCATGGATCTAAGTGTATCCACTCCTAAGTTGAATGACATGTGACCTAAGTTTTACACTATGTATAGTTCTATGAACTCAGAGTGAGTCTTGATAGACGAGGGAGATTGTACTTCATTATGAATGTCCTCAGATAAGATTTCTTGATTGAATTATGCTAATGATCTTTGTTGTGAACCCTTTGAGTAATCCGACTTTCTAGTCTTGATAGAAGTGTTGATAGTATTCGTGCTTATTTTGTGCATGAGGAGTAGTAGTTGGGGTTTCTCCAAAGGGGGAGATGAAGAATTCCTCTAGGTCCTAGTAGTGATACTGATAGTAGTAGACGGAGAATGAGGGAAGAGTAAATGCATCCTTATTATGACATTGGTGTTACACTTGTGTCATATAGGGATAGAGACAGGGAGGAGGGGAGAGATGAGACCTTATGATGCGCAATCAATAAGTAAGAGTATGTTAGAGTACCCTTGGGTGGGAGCTCATTGAATGGTGGAGGTAGAGGTGTTAAGTAGGCTTGAAAATTCAAGGCAGAGTTGAGGTGGTTAGAGTGATAGGCTTGAATATGTGGTTGTTATTATGAGAGTATTGATGACAGACTATTGAAGACTTCGTGACGACGGTTTCAAGTAAGGATAATGAGGTAGTGAAGAGGACTGGTGATCTCTTAAAGAAAGTCCTTATAGAAGGATAGAGCTTGAGTATTGAGGGTTAGCCTTGTATGGATATGATCATCTTAGCAATAACACCTTGAGGCTTAGAGGTAGGGTTGAATGGAATAAGAGGATATGGATAGGTAAAGAGTTGAATAGGAGCTATAAGCTTAAGTTGATGGAGTAGAGTGCCATGAAAAGGAGCCCAATTGAGATAAGGTGCTAAGCTTGAGAGTTGTACATAGAGTCTTATGTATCGATGGTCCTATTCTCGATTAGAATTGATGGTTTCCTTCTTGAGTTCGAACAATTGATTGATGAAGTGTTTAAATGATTCGAATTAATTAAGTTTCAACATTCCATTCGTGCTTGATGGTGAAAATGTCTAAGAGAATATCTCCTCTTGACCTGAACCGATTTGTCTATTCTGAGTGACTTGTGACTGTCCAGATTGGTTGATTTAGTATTAAGAGGAGTCTTGATCATTATTCATGCCTAATGATTAGAATGTTGAAGGTAATATTCTTACCCTTAACCTAATTGATGTTTTCATCCTTGAGTTGATATGTTTATTCTTGAGTCTAAGTAGAATTTGTTGAGGTTGATGAGGAGTCGAGAATTTTGAGTTATTGAGTGAGTTTTGAGAAGAGTTCCTATTGTTATTCGTGCTTTGATGTCTACCTTTACTCATCATTCGAGGACGAATGATTCCAAGGGGAAGATAATGTAACACCCGATAAAATTATCAAAATACCCTTAGAGGAGAGATGTGTGAATAACCCGACTTTCCATGCTCTGACGGCAAATTTGAGGCCAGATATACAATCAGCATGAAAAAATTAAGTGGGAAAATAGTCTCAGTTGTTTTTTAGAGCAACCGAATCAAAAAATAATTTTTTATACAAAAATGTGGACCAGTGTTGGTGTGCGACAGAGGCGCGATATTGCTCCCCAGCACACACAAGTGTATGTGATCTAACAAGTAATATAGTGGCCCTACTTAAAGAGCCAGGTAATCAAACCTAAAGGATTTGAATAAAACCAGCAATCAATTTCAGTTATCACGCTTATGGTGCTTTTGGTAAAAAGATTTGTGTAATTAAGTAAAGTAAATGTAGAGAACCAATTTCTACTAACTAATCTGAATTTTACCGACAAGATATCAACTAACGAGCAATTCTAGGGTTGTAGCTTTTACGACTCCGTTTAGTCTTAACAATGTCTATCTATGTTTGGGTTCCTGATTACTGATTCACGGGGTTTAAATTATCTGAACAGGGTTGCACGCCTCTGCCGACCTACCGTTATTGACTGCCTAACTACATCGTTGAGCAGGGATAGACAGACTAATAAAAATGCATCAAAGTTCTCTTTCCGTCTTATGAACCGAGCGAGGTGTAAGGGTAGTTGTCACAGGTCTCCCTTACACGAATCAACCTAGTTTTCTAGTCGAACAAGCTCCCTATACTATTGTGTTCTATCCACTCCAACATCTCTCGAATCTAGAGTGAACAATTAATGTATTCCCTAGTTGGCCAGACTCAGAAGTATATATATAAATAGCATAGAAATAATCAAAAGAACTCATCCATAGATGTTTAAAGTTAAGAACTACACATTATCTGTGGCTACAACCCCGATATAAATAACAAAGGAATAACAAAAGAACTCATTCATAAATGTTTAAGGTTAAGAACTACACATTGTCTGTGACTACAACCCTAGAATATGGAGACTTAGCCACTCATGATCATGAAATACACCATGAATGATATAGAAAACATAAAATCTCAAAGAATAAAGATTAAACTAACCAAAATACTCTGAGAAAAGGGTTCTTTGTCATCTCTACTAAGTTTGTAAACCTAAAGTCTATGATATATTAATAATAAAAATTCTGTAATTCAACTTTTCTACATCGTGTCCTCAAGTCCGTGATGTGAACCCCTTGTATTTACTGAGTTCTCACTTAATTTGCTGACTAGGCACTTTGGCACATCTTTTGCATAGGTCCGGGATGCGGACCTTGCACATTTTCCTGCTTCACGCCTTTTTCTGCATTTTTCAGCTTCCATAACTTTATCCCAAGTATGCCACGTGGACTTTGGTCTTCCTGCTACTTCTACTGAATTTCATCTTTTGAGTTTCAGGCTGTGTTCTTCATTCAAAGCCGGGTTTAACTCCGAATTTTCCCAATTATAGCAAAATCCTGCAAAAACACAACCAACCGGCGCACTTGGCCCTATGTTAGCAAAATAAAAGAAAAATAGACTAAAACACCTAGACTCTATGAATTTACCCTCCTAACTCGTCTCTATTTACGGGTATTTTTGGCTACTTAGGCGTATAAATATGCCTAAGATCACCACTTCACACTTAGAGCTTTGTCCGTCCTCGAGCAAATCAAGACACATGCATGAGACTCCCTATGGTAATATATATAGCAAACATCATGCAACCAAACTCTTTGAACCATAGTGAACAACTTACAGTGCCCTTGGTAGAATCTACTTGCTCCCAGCACCCATGTACATATGCAGTCTCATACAGAATGTTTAATGGTTCGTCTAGTTACTGACCTGCGATGATTACGTGCCCTTACCAAGAAAGAATTACCCATACACACCACTAAGAACCTAAACAAAAGAATAAAAATGGGTACACAAACAACTCTCACTCTCTGAAAGATGTCTCATGTTGCTCTTAGATTCCATAGGCTTACGCTTAATGTAGAACTTAGACCAAGCTGGGATTTTCCTTAGAGGAAGTCTAAGATGTCTCATTTGCTTCACCATATCCAATAAAGTATCCCACCAGCCCGCAGCCTACATTACAACTAAACGAAGACCTATGTGATCCTCTAAGGAAAATCCTAACTTGGTCTAAGTTCTACATTAAGGGCAACCCTATGGAATCTAGGCGAAACATGAGACATCTTTTCGGAGAGTGAGAGTTATTTTTGTACCCATTTTTAATCTTTTGCTTAGGTTCTTAGTGGTGTATATGGGTAATTCTTTCTTGGTGAGGGCACATAATCATCGCAGGTCAGTAACTAGACGAACTGTTGAACATTCTGCATGAGTCCGCATATGTACATGAATGCTGGGAGCAAGTAGATTCTACCAAGGACACTGCAAGTTGTTCACCATAGTTCAAAGATGATGTTTGTTGTACATATTACCGTAGGAAGTCTCATGCATGTGTCTATTTGCCCAAGGACAGACAAAGCTCTAAGTGTAAGGTGGTGATCTTAGGCAAATTAATACACCTAATTAGCCAAAAATACCCGTAAATAGAGATGAGCTAGAGGGTAGATTCATAGAATCTAGGTGTTTTAGTATATTTTTCTCTTATTTTGCTAACATAGAGCCAAGTGCGCCGGTTGATTGTGTTTTTGCAGGATTTTGCTTTAATTAGAAAAAAATTTAGAGTTAAACCAGGATTCGGACAAAGAACACAGCCCGGAACTCAAAAAATGAAAGCCAGTAGAAGCAGCAGGAAGACCAAAGTCCACGTGGCAGACTTGGGACAAAGTTTTGGAAGCTGAAAAATGCAGAAAAAGGCGCGAAGCAGGAAAATATGCAAGGTCCACGTCGCGGACCTGTGCAAAAGATGTGCCAAAGTGCCTAGTCAGTAAATTAAGCGAGAACTCAGTAAATGCAAAGGGTCCACATCGTGGACTTGAGGACACGATGTGGAAAAGTCGAATTACGGGATATTTATTATTATTTTATCATAGACTTTAGGTTTACATTCTGTTTTTACGCAAGAAACTCAGTAAAGATGATGGAGAACCCTTTTCTCAGAATATTTTGGGATTTTATGTTTTCTATATCATTCATGGTGTATTTTATGATCATGAGTGGCTAAGTCTCCATATTCTGGGGTTCTAGCCCCAGACAATGTGTAGTTCTTAACTTTAAACATCTATGAATGGGTTCTTTTGATTATATATTCCTATGTTATTTATATCTATACTTTTGAGTCTGGCCAACTAGGGAGTACATTAGTTGTTCACTCTAGATTCGAGAGATATTGGAGTGGATAGAACGCAGTAGTATAGAGAGCTTGCTCAACTAGGAAACTAGTTTGATTCGTCTAAGGGAGACCCGTGACAACTACCCTTACACCTCGCTCAGTTCATAATACGGGAAGATAACTTTAATGTATTTTTATTGGTCTGTCTATCCTCGTTCAATGATGTAGTTAGGCAGTCAATAACGGTACGCCGGCAAAGGCGTGCAACCCTGTTCAGGTAATTTAAACCCCGTGAATCAGTAATCAGGAACTCAGACATAGATAGACATTGTTAAGACTAAACGGAGTCGTAAAAGTTACAACCCTGGAATTGCTTGTTAATTGATATCCTGTTGGTAAAATTCAGATTAGTTAGTAGAAATTGATTATTTACATTTACTTTACTTAATTACATAAATCATTTTACCAAAAGCACCATAAGCGAGATAACTGAGATTGATTTTATTCAAATCCTTTGGGTTCGACAACCCGAATCTTTAAGTAGGGCCATATATTACTTGTTAAACCACGTACTCTTATGTGTGCTGGGGAGCAACACGCGATGCGCCTTCATCCCGGACCAACACTTATATTTTTTAAAAAAATTTCTCGGGATTTGACAAACTCGTTAGGAGAATTTTTGGCGAAAAACATCCCAGTCTACATCGTAGACCCCACATCCCGAGATGGACTTTATCGAATTTCCTAAGGGGTATTTTAGACATTTCCAAACTCCTTTTGGACTTTATATATGATCAAAATAAGTCATTTTAAGTATAAAAAGGTTCTTTAACCCATTCTAAGCCCTTTTAAGTCCTTAAAAAAAGACTAGGGTTAAAGAGAAAAGAAGAGGAGTGAGGAATTGAGGAGTTCAAAGAGAGTTTCTTGAGGTTGATTGTCCAAACGCTTCAATCCAGGTATATAAGGCTAAACTAAAAGCATGAGAGTATTCTCCCATGTGCCCCATAGATGGTCTTAGTTAATTTAGATTGTAATATCAACCTTCCAGGCATGTAAGGCTAAACTAAAAGCATGAGATTGTTCTCCCATGTGCCCCATAGATGGTCTTAGAGGAGTTAAAAGTTCATGAGTCTCCATTTATGTTTCTTGAAGTACTATCTTGGTTAATTTCTTGAAAACTACATTACTTACAACTATTTTCATATGTTCATGATCATCATAAACTTATTTTTTTTAATTGAATACTTTTCATGAGATATAGTATACCCCTACATGATTATTTTTAAAAGCATGCATGAAAGAAGATAAAGATTGAGTCTAGAGCTTGATTGAGAATGTCGATTGTGATTGTGATTTTGTGAAAGTGAGAATGATGATAGGTTGATAGTACTTGATGGTCCATAAGTCTTCCCAAATGAATTCTAATGATTTTTCTATTTGATTGTACTCTAATGGTTATTCTAAGCCTTGAGGTATTGATTGAGATGATGAGAGCCCCTATAAGACTGATTGAATAAGGAGGGCCTCCATGAGGCTGATTTGAGATGAGTTGATTGAGATGTTCTGATTGGGATGATTGTCTTATAAGCATTGAGCCTTGTGAAGAGTATCGAGCATCGAAAGAGTAAAAGTTAATCCAACTCGCACTTATCAAACTACGTAGCGAAGTGTAGGTAAGGATTAGAACCATTACATCTCATTGTGGTTCCTTCTTGATAGAGTCCCTAAAACAATAGAGGACTAGTTTGATTTGCTGGTAGACCTTAGTGGATTCGATTCGTTCCCTACTTGGCAAGGGCAGAACGATTGTGGAAACATCAGTGTGATTGTTGTACAATTAGTGGCTCATAAGTGATTGTTGTTGTTTAAGAGAAACTCCCAGAAAGTTCCTACCTTGAGTATTATGATTTGAGATGAGTTGAAATGAGTCCCTCTGGGATGAGTTTGATTTGATTAATGAGGTTTGATAGGTTAGATGGGTCATTTGTCTACTTTTTATTCTTGCTTTAGATGGACACTTGCCATATTAATTGTTATTATTCTGACTTGATTACTATTTCTATATTATTCTACTTGTTTCGGTTTCATTCAACTATTTTACATACCATACATTCCACGTACTGATGTCATTCGCCGCTGCATCATTTTATGATGCAGATACATGGATTAAAGATCATCAATAGGCGTATCGTTGAGGATCTTGGACATTCAACTAATTGCTGAGCCTCCCCTACTTTGGAGGATTCATTACTTTTATTTTCATTTTGCCATAGAGTTATACTTTTCTTAGCTTTATTTTGACTGAAGTATCCATGGGTCTGTCATTGGCACCACTTGATAGTGATAGAGGCTTCATAGACGAAAGTGGAATGTTGATTGTTAAGATTGTGAGCTAGTTCTTTCTACTAGCCTTTCATTTATGCTATTATTTGAGATTAGCTAGATGTGCCCATTTATATTCTTTATGTCTTCCGCTTATTAATAGAGTTTATTGATTGAATGATCGTGATGAGGCCAAGTGGTTCGCTTGGGGACTAGCAATAGTCTCTGGGTGTCGACCACGTCTTGAGTCCCCTCTCGGGGCGTGACACTATTAGTTGCTCTTTCTATTTCCTTTTCTCTCCTCCCTGCATTTCATATCTAATTTATTTTTCTTATGAGTTTTTGAGACGAGAGTTCCCAGGAAACAACATCTCTACCTCTATGAGATAGTGGTAAGGTCTGCGTACATTCTACTCTCTCCAGATTCTACTTGTGGGATCCCACTGGGTATTATGTTGTTGTTGTTGTTGTTGTAGATAAGAACATTAGGTTCGCTATACAATCACAAAGTACTAACTTCAAACCAGTGGCCAGATAGTGCAAAATGAAAATCAATACAAGGCAAGAAA
>DF360573.1:23660-46176 GCA_000787875.1 Solanum virginianum
GCGTGAAACAAAAATCCTCTCAGAAGCCCATGTATATTAGTCAAAGATGTGACTTTCACAGGGCCGATTGCTCTTTGTCGTCAAATGAAAAGTTAGCTCATAGGGGTGGTGCTGGTACTCTGCGGAAGATGCGTGAATTGGCCTGCTGAACCGATCTTGCTTAGGGCGGGTGACCATCTTCTAATTGAAGATAAGCAGCGGAAGTAAGAGAAGTTATTATTATTGTTATTATTATTATTGTTGTTGTTGTTGTTGTTGTTGTTATTGTTGTTATTATTGTTGTTATTATTGTTGTTATTTTTATTATTGTTATTGTTGTTATTTTTATTATTGTTATTGTTATTGTTATTGTTGTTGGGAATTCAATATTATTATTATAGTTAATTTTTGCTATAAGAAAACATACCAAATAAGTGTTACTTAATTAGGTGTAGCACATATCCACGATATTTTAAATTTAAATTTTGATTTAATTGTCCAAAGTTCTATTGTATTTTATTATTATTAGTAGTAAATTTAAGGCCCGTAGTACAAGCCCAATATATAGTTTGCATTTTTTTTTTGGTAAACTTTAATATATTACTTTATCATTATTTCAAATGTTCATATGATATAAATGCATCATTTACAACCAAACATAGGCAAGCTAAATCCAAGAAATTCTATGCATAGAGGAAATAGAGAAGTGTTTAGATTTTGAATTAGCATATTTCATGTTCGAGGAATATATAAAATATTGATATCTTTGAAAAAATCGTCAATCTTCATATATTTTCGCAAGTGGTATTTATTTTCCACAGTTGTTATCTTCTATTTCTAGTATTTACACCAAAACCTTTGCATATGTGATAATATATACAAATCTTTATTCAGCTCAAGTATAATTGATTTGTGTTTAGCTTTGTCGGTAAATTGTAAAAGCTTTGCAAATGTGATAATATATACAAATCTTTGATCAACTCAAGTATAATTGATTTGTGGTTAGCTTGGTCAGTAAATTGTGATTCATTTTATTATTGTCTTCAATAAGTAGAAATAGTTCTATTTATGTTGATGTCAATATTGAAAGTATTTATTAAAAAGTTAATTTCTAATTTTACAAAAATTAAAAAAAAAATCATGAAAACAACTTTTTTTCTATATATAATACTAACAATTACCTTGATGTTAAATTCTAAATTAAATTATTAAAGAAAAATTAATATTGAACTCTAAGTATCATGCCGTAAAAGAAAATTTTGAATCTTAGCCCTACAAAATAACCATTATACTTGTTTTTTCTTTTGTAGGTTGTTTTTCCCTTTATTTATTCTTTAATTTTTTTTCTTTCTTTATATTTCTTAACATGATCCTTTTCTATTGACATTTTCTTTTGTTGTTTTTCTTTATTTTATAACTCCTCATTTTTCTTTATTTTGTAATTTAATATTCTTCAAATTTGAATATTAGCATATTTTTTTCTTCAAATTTTCTCTATTAAATAGTTTATCATATTTGATGTTAAGAAAATATTCCTCAAATAAAAATTATAAAATATTTTGCTTCAAATTTTCTCTGTTAAATAGTTTATCATATTTGATATTAAGAAAATATCCTACAGAAAAATAAAAAATTGATAACTTTTAATATTTCAATAAATACATTATCAAATTATTAATTTCTTGATAGTCAAATATTATTTTCTCTTTCAGTCACTAAATTTGATATTTTCTTTAAATTAAATAAAAAATATTAATACATCATTTTTAAGACTGTTTTAATAATCAAGATACGAACTTTAGTAATGGTCATATTATGTAACTTAATACAAAAAATATATTTAAGTAGTAATCCTTAAAAGCATTTTTAGGAGCAAAAAATCAACTATTCAAACACATTTTATTTTAAATTAGTTCAAGATTTTCTTTCTAAAACATGTCCAAACAAACTTAATATTTATTATTGTTTGCTAGAAATTAACTAATAGAAACTTTTCATCTTAACACAATTACAAAAATATTCTTATGGACCCATAACAAAAGTAAGGTCATGTATAGATTCATCTAGATTTTTATTTTGACTAGTAATTATACTATTATTATTATTATTATTATTGTCCTTAAATAAATTTAAAATTACTAAAATGTTGTTGGTTGTCATTCTCATGGCTTTTCTATAAAATAGAAATAAATAGATAGAAATAATATATAATAATAAATATTAGATAGAAAAGAAATATAGAAAAAAGAAAGATGCTTCTAGATTTTTATTTCTAATATTAAACCATTCAACTATCTCTTTGCCTTTGAATATAGTAATATTTTTAAAATTGCCATTGATCGTCCTCAATTGACATTTCTATATAGTATAATATAAATAATTAAAGTAATACGTTTGATTATTTTATGTTTTTATCTGTTTATCTATAAATTACCTTTTATTTCTAATGGTAATAATATTAAATCATTACTAATATTATTAGTTGGGAAAAAAAAACCAAACGCCATTAAGTTTAAAAATGAAAAATACCAAAAATAAACATTATGAATTTCAAATAACCCCTTTTAAGAAGAAGAAGAACAAAACATTTTGAAAAGGCACTCCTGCACTGCATCTCGCTGCTAGTTTTTCTCGCAGACCGGCGACCGCCGCAAATTCTCTCCGGCGAATTGGAGAGAAAGCGATGCTAAGGAACCCAACTACAGTAAGGACCCTGCGAAATCTGATGGAAAATAAGTGTCAGACTGCTGTCCAGCAGAAGCTGCATTTTCACTATAACCACACTGATTCGTGCAAGTTCTCCAGATGGACCGCCAGGCAAGTTTACCATAACACTTCATTTTTCAGAATCTTTTTGGGGTTTCTTAATATTATAATTTGGTTCTAAAATGAAAATTTAAAATTTCCATGGTTATGACTCTTCTAAGCATTCATATCTAGTATCCGATTTCATTGACTTAGCTTATTTATTTAATTGATGATTTATGGGGTTAATAATATGATCATGGTTTCTCGAGCCTCCAAACATTGACCTCACAATTACATCATTGAGCAGGGATTTGACAACTATATAGCTATATTTCCATTTCGTAACTTAGTATGGTCTTTAACAGTGCACGTGCTACTCACCGGTTGTTATAGATTAGGACTTTAATTAATTTAGAATAACTCAGATAATATAGGACTGTTCATGTATTTTATCTGCTCCTATTTCCTAGGAGTTAGTTTAGCACAGTCGGTTCACTTTGCCTTGTATCAAAATTGTACTGGAGACTCATTAATAATACACAATTTTCATCTTGCTTCTCTGCAATCAAATGCTATCAGAGCCAAGTTACTCCAATGAGTCCAAGATCCAAGTTTTTTCTTCGTCCATATGGCCACTACTACCCTCGTTGCTAATGCTGACTCTGTCCCTGTCCTCAAGCACCTAATGCAATTCAATCCATCTTCCCAGCTGCCCATTAAACTCTCTTGCAGCCATAATTTCAGCGTGTGGACGACCCAAATTACCATGCTCCTTCATGACCATGACCTCTATGGTCATCTTGACGGTACCAAAGTGTCCCCTCCTGAAACTGTCACCACCAATGGATTGCAAATTTGCCAACCTTGAGTACAAGGATTGGTTTCGTCAGGATAAGCTGATCCAAAATGCTCTCATGGCCTCTGTTGATGTCACAATTGCATCCATGGTCGCTTCTACAATCAACTCCAAAGCTATGCGGGATCAACTTCACACTTCCTTTGTGAACAAATCACCAACTTGCATTTTCAGCATTCGTCACCATCTCAATCGAGTCAGCAAAGACATCAAATCACTTGTTGGATATACGTGGGAAATTCACTCTCTTTTTGACGAACTAGCCATAGTAGGTTCCCCCGTCAATAATGAGGAACTCGTGGTGAAAATATTGAGTGGACCCGGGACAGAGTTTGGTGAAATCTCAGTAGCCATAAGGGCACGGGAATCTCCAATTAGCTATGTGGAGCTTTTTGATAAGCTTCTTGATCATGAAATGTTCCTCAAACATGAGGACCTCAAGAGGACTACCACCGAGATCACAACAACTATTGCTCAACGATCGACAAATCCTCCATCAGCCCCCTGCACCAATTGATGCCCACCCAACAACAGTAATTGGTGTCCCCAAAACAGACAGCAGCATGAAAGCAACACTTCCCGGTATTTGATGGATCATTTGCAGTGGCGCGACTTCCCCCAACAACTTTCACGAGTCCGATGTGAACTTTGCGACAAATTTGGGCTTACCGCAAATGTTTGTTGCTCTCTGTCCCACAACCACTTTGAAGCAAGAGCAATTTTGTTGCGTAAACAACACCCAATGACCCCTGTATTGTCGATTCGAGCGCGTCTCACCATATTACCTCTGACACCAACAACCTTCACGGTGTTCAAGTGTCTCACCATATTACCTCTGACACCAACAACCTTCACAATGTTTAAGACTTCAAAGGGGTCGACGAAGTGACGAGTCATTTACTTGCATCAAATACTACCTTTAAATTCTCTAATATTTTCTGTGCTCCATCCATCAAATGCAAGCTTATTTTAGTCAATCAATTTTGCAAAGACAATCTAAACTCAATGGAATATTTTCGTGCTAAATTTCTTGTGAAGGATCTGACTGCAGGAACACCTCTTCTGCGCGGCCCGAGTAAAGCAGGACTCTGTGAATGGCCGTCGCTATCTCAACCAAACATCAACATTGGACCTTCCTTAAATCTGTGGTATCGAAGATTGGGCCAGCCCCATTCTCAAGTTTTATTTACACTTTTAAATAATTCTCATCTTCCATTTTCTTCAAAAGATCAGTTTACTTATTATAATTCTTGTTACTGCAACAAAGCATACATATTTTGATTTGATTCAAACACTTTGTCCAGCAAGTCTCCATTAGAAATAATTTACAGTAATTTATAGGGTCTCTCTCCTGTTTTCTCCATTGATAAAAAGCGATATTATTGTTTGTTTGTAGATCAGTATACCAAATAGATTTGGTTGTACACAATGAGAAACAAACATGAAGTGCACAAAGTATTTCAAAGCTTACATCCTGTGCTTGAAAAATATTTTGGCTACAAAATACTCGCACTTTACACTGATGGTAGTGGAGAATATCAAAACCTACAACTATACCTTAATTCCAACGGCATACAACACCTTTGCTTTCTCTCTCATACTTCTCAAAAGGTTGCCTTGGTTGAAAGATGTCGTCACCACCTTATCAAGACAACCAGGAAACACTGCTTCATCAAGCATGTTTACCTTCTAATTTTTGGACATTTTCTTGCCATCATGCTGCCTTTCTGATAAACCTCCTGCCAACCACCACGCCTTTGATAACAAATCTCCCTTTGAAACTCATTATAATGAGCCACCAACTTATGAATCTCTTCATACATTTGGTTGTCTATGCTACCCATGGCTACGATCAGATGCCCAGAATAAATTAGAGTCGTATTCGAAATCTTGTGTCTATCTTGGTTATCTTGTCACTCATCATTGCAATTAGTGTTTTGAACCCACAAGCTCCAAACTTTTTCTTTCATGGGATGTAAAATTTTTAGAAGATATTTTCCCATTTGCTAATCTTTTCTCTTCCTTAAAACAAAGTTTTTCATCTTTAACTTGAGGCCGTACTTTAAATCCTAATAATTCAGCAATGGGACATACTTTAAACACTAATCATCCAGATTTAGTGATGTTGCCCCCCACCTTCCCGTTGATATGAGATACACGCCAAGATATCTGCTCACTTCTTGCTGCTCAGGGGAAAAACCCACAGTTGGATCAATCAACCACTCCCAACCAAGTAATCTTCTTCAAAATACCCCATCTCCTAATATGCATCGACATTCCTATGTTAGTGATACCCTACCATCCCACTTTATATTTCAAAGCCAAGCCCCAGCCCTCTCTATTCGTCCTTTCTCCCTACATCGCGAACAACCAATTACTCATGTCTATTGGCGTCGCCCAAACTTATCACCTAATATACCAACACAATTCCTCAATCTTACCAGAGGTGCAAGCAGTAGCACTCTTGATGTGCCTTCAGCCATTGAACCAATAGTTTAAGTTCCACAAACAGGCCAAAACCATGTAGTGACAAGGTCACAAAATTAGCAATGCAAAATTGTTGATTACACTGCCAAATAACCCAGCATACACCTCTTATATCGGTAACCTACAAACAAGTACACAAATTTCCAAATTGGAGAGATACTATGCACTTTGAGTTTGATGCATTAATGAGGGATCAGACTTAGGTTGTGTTGCAAAAGGATTCACTCAAAGACCTGAGGTTGATTTTCTTAAGACATACAATCCCGTGGTTAAACCTACCACAATTCACACTGTCCTCACCCTTGCTGTACAAAAAGTTGGGCATTATATCAAATCAATGTCAATAATGCTTTTCTCTGAGGAAAGCTTCCGGAGGACTTCTACATGACTCAACCCCTTGGCTATGAAGATTCACGTCCGATTATGTCTGCCATCTCAAAAAGGCTATCTATGGCCTGCGGCAAGCTCCTAAAGCATGGTATGATGCCCTCACCAATTCTTTGATCGAAATGGGGTTTCACATGTCTAGGCCTAACAATTCTGTATTTTTTCTGCATAATTTGGGAGTCACTATTTATATTTTTATTTATGTGGACGATATCATACTCACAAGCAGCAATGACGCACTCATTCAGCAAGTTATTACCTCTCTTTCCAAAAAATTCTCTCTCAACTATCTTGGTTTATTGCACTATTTCTTGGGCATTGAGATACATAGGGATGCCAATGGTTTGCTTCTTAGTCAATCTAAATACATACAGGAGTTTCTACATGACACTAAGATGCAAGAATGCAAAGGAGTTCAGTCACTGATGAGTATGTCGGCAGTACTACTCGCGAATGATAAAGCTCCCAAAACTGATGGTAAAAAATAGAGGAGTGTACTTGGTAAGCTTCAGTACCTTTCGCTTACCCGACCTGATGTCACATATGCGGTCAACAAGCTAACTTAGTTCAACACCTCTCCCTTTGTGGTTCAATGGAAGGCCGTGAAACGTATCCTTTGGTATCTTAAAGCCACATCCCACTATGGTACTCTTATTTCCCCACAACAATCTACCAATCTCTATCTCTATGCCTATGCTGATGCAAATTGGGCAGGTGATATTAATGATCGCCGCTCTATCTCCGGTTACATTGTTTATCAAGGTATGTAATGTTGGCCTATTTCTTGGTGCTCTTGTAAGCAAACCTACTGTCTCCCGCTCCTCCATTGAGGTTGAGTATTGGGCAGTTGCTTCCGCTTTGTCTGAAACAAACTGGATCACTCACTTGCTCAAGGATCTTCATGTGCCACTCTCTGCTGCTCCTACAATACTTTGTGATAACCTTGGGGTCGTCTACATTGCTGAAAATTTGGTACATCATACAAAAATGGGTAGTGGTAAGGTCTGCGTACATTCTACCCTCCCCAGACCCCACTTGTGGGATTTCACTGGGTATGTTGTTGTTGTTGTTGTATACAAAAATGGACCTCGAAGTTGATCTTCACTTTATTTGCAACCAAGTCCGCAGTGGCCTAGTTCGAGTATCATATATTCACTCCACTAATCAAAATGCAGATCCGCTCACCAAACCACCTTCCAAGATAGCCTTTCAGCGCATGCTTCCAAGTTACATGTTGTCCCTTAACACCCACCTTGAGGGGGGCATAACAGTGCACGTGCTACTCAGCAATTGCTATAGATTAGGACTTTAGTTACTTTAGAATAACTGACCTAATATAGGACTGTTCATGTATTTTATCTGCTCCTATTTCCTAGGACTTAGCTTAGAACAATCTGTTCACTTTGCCTTTGTATGTAAATTGTACCGAAGACTCATTAATAATACACAATCATCTTGCTTCTCTGCAATTATAGTCTTCTAGGTATATTCACGTCCTAGAGGCAAATCAATTCTATATTTTACTAAAAGTGGAGATTATACTCCCTATGTTCTTTGTTCCATCTCAATGATTTCTCTTCTGAATTCACAAAGAGATTATCCATTTATTTTATGTAGCTGAGCATTAAAATAGTAAGCACCAGAATATAAGAGCAACTAATATTGATAGATAAACTTTGTTTACTAAATCGTCTACTAAATAATCATGCTATGACCGTAATCCTAGAACAAGGACGGTTAGCTTGTCATGCTTCGATATTGTTCATACAAAATATTGCTAATAGGATTAAGTAAAAAAGAAACATGATGGAATGTCCCTTCCATGTTATATTAGGCTCAAAGTGATTAACAGCCCTTTAAAATTGTCTAAGGATCATACTTGTAGTAGTGGGAAATAGTTTCCAGTCCTGTTGGGCTTGGACTTGCTGAAAATTTTCTCCCGCATAGCACTTGACGCGGCGCACCAACCATAGTACCAAGCTATGTGAAATTCTCTGAAGTTTGGAGTCTGGCGCGGGGTGCCAGCCAGCCCCAAGACTATGTAAATTCTATGAAGTTTGGGGTCAGGCGTGGGATGCCAGCCATAGCCCCAGAGTGCTTCGTTCAGATATCTTCCTAGCTTCAATCCTCAATTCCGACTTTGCGACTTTTGGCTCACTTTTTGTTCAACTTGAAATGCATCTAATCACATTTATTAGCTAATTATCAAGAATACAAGAGAGTATGCATAAAACACCAGGTTATTTTTCGTTATTGTCCTCGCAACAAAGTAAAAATGGGTAAAAAGTGGCAAAATGGGCGTACAAGTTATCCTAGATTAACTATGTGGGCTGTGTTTGATTCTTTGATTTTTTTTTGTTTGATTGCTGCTTCAACTGTACTGCTGCCTCTCCAAGAGAATTTTGTCAAATGCTGGTTACGGAATGTGGTTTTAACTGTATAATGTTGTATTAATACAAGAAGAATGTACTGTGATGGGTATGCCATACATAGTGGTGTGCGCAGATTTTTTTTGTAAGTGGTTTCCACATTTAATTAAAAAAGTGAACACATGAACAAACCTTAGAACAAGTTATGTTAATGGAAAATATTGTTATTGTACTAATAAAATTGTGAGTCACAGAGATTATTCATGTTGCATTATTTGTTATCTAATTAGTGACGAAAATGAATGTTGGATTGGCTGGTGTATTTGATATCATTTAAGTAGGTAAGCCTCACTCACAACCTAACCTTTTAGAAGATAAAATGGTGAGGCACTTAACTATATTAGATGAACACTCCAGATCCCATACCGAGATTTGAACTCTTGACTACATATAGCTAGGATTCTACGATTTATATGCTTTAGCTAGTGGCTTATATTTGATTTGGCAGGGAATGTTACAAGTTCATGTATGAAAGGCCGTGGGACAAAGTTGTTGACTTTTATGCAGACATGGTGAAAGGCCATACTTCATTGTCAGGATTATTTAGAAAAGAGGTACACATTGGCAATTTTTGCAGTTGAGCATAAACTGGTTGTTTGTAACTCTTTTACTTTTGTATCTGTTTATTGATGTAATTATAAGTTTTTTTGGAACGGGAATACTGTGAAGAACTTTCACAAGAGGAGCTAACACAACAACATATCCAGTCTAAGCTCGCAAGTGGGATATGGGGATGGTAGGATGTATGCTTACCTGACCTCTACCTTTGTGGGGATTGAGAGGTTGTTTCTAATAGATCCTCGTCTCAAAAGGTATGTCACCGGAGCAGGACTAGAAGAAAAATATAACAACCAAATAGCACGATATGAAGCAAATAAACAACAAATAGTACCACGCAATGAAGAAGAGGAGACTACGCAATTACTAAAGGGTTACTTACCAATATGTACAGGCAACAATAATTCCTTTCAACAAAATAGCCATATGTATATGTAATGTATCAATATTTATATATTATGTATCAAATTTTATAAATAGTGTATAATCATGTATGGATGATGTATAACTATGTATCAGAGATGTATATACATTTGTATACATTGTTTATGCAATATCAATACATTGTAGACCAATTCTTTTCAACCCCAACCAATTCAAATCTCCTCTAAATAGACCCAAAATTTAGATATGCACTTCTCTCAATGTTTCGAGTCTTTTGATATATTACTCACTCTAACTGATTCATGTTTGCGGCACTTTGATTTTTAAAGTCGAGATTTGAACAAGCTTTGGACATGGAAGAAGAAAAAGAAGGAAGGAAGAAGGAAAACAATGAAGAAATAAAGAAGGAAGGAAGAAGGAAGAAGGAAGAAGGGAGAGAAGAAGAAGGAAGTAAGGAGGAGGAGAAGAAAAAGGAAACAATCATTAGTGGTCAACTGGACAAGAACAAATGCACTTCTATTGAAATAACGAAGGCAGAATGGCCAGTTTGAGTGATAAGTGATAATTGGCTATTTTGGGTAAGGAATTTTGACTCGATGGACGTTTTGTCTAATTTTTCCATTACTAAATACTACTACCGATAATGAGAAAAGGAAAAGGTGGAGGCTAGCACCCTACTCTCCCACATAAAGTGTTACTTACTAACTTCTACCTTGATTCTCAACCTCCATATCGTTCTTTCTAGGGTCATGTCCTCAGTAAGCTAGAGTTGTTGATACGCTCAAAGTAGATCTTCAGTTTTGATGTACGCAGCCATATGCAATAATAGTAAACCAACTACGTTGGGTTGAATCCCACAGAGAATATGAGAGAACTTAAGTATACGTATTGGTATAGCTACTCAACTAATCACTAGTTTCTAATCCGTAACAATTGTAGTGAAAGATTCTAACTATAATAATAAAACAGAAAGGAAATACGGTGAAAGTAAATATGATTGTAAAACTTATAAGATTAAAATACTATGATTGTGTCCCTATAATGGATTGCTTTGTTCTTTGGTAATCATTCAACTACATGTACTTTGAGTTATAGATATGCATTCAGTCTCCTGCTCTATCACTTAAGTCTCTTTTGAGTTCAGGAATTGTTTATCTACATATGAACTTCCACAACTATATGAGTTATTGAACAAATAGATCGCCCAATATGCGAAGTAGATTCAATTACGTCAAATCTAAAATTATCAAACAGGGGTTAACTCCTCGAGTTCATGCAATTCTTCTTTTACCAAATCCTAAACCACTCTTCTGAGTCTGTAGAGTAAAATATTATGGCATAGATTAATGTTTGCAACCACTAAGCCTTTTAATTAAGAACAAAAAGAAGTTTGATATCTTACAACCCTAGTAATACACAATTACACGAAAATCTTATGGAGTTTACAATCTTATTGAGTTACATAACCTCAGTAGAGGATATAGGTACTCATAACGAAATAACAAGAATAGAAATTGAAAAATGCATTAACTTACTATGAATGTTGAAAGCTTGAACAATGTTGAAGACTTAAATCTAAGAACTAAGGAAACTATAACTTGGACAACAAGAACTACAACTATACTAAACCTAAGGAAAATAGTCAACTCTTTCATTAGAAGCCCCACATGTCTATTTATAATGGTCCAAAAAGTTAGATTCCTAAAATAATAAGGTAAGTTCATCGACAAGCTTTGCGATGCACTTCATGATTGTCAAATGCTTTACGGTTTGTGGAATTTGTCTTGCGCAGCTGTTGATTGCCTTTAGGTTTGTGGAGCTGCTTAGTAGAATATTTCTGTGGGCGTGAATTATTTCAGTCTGTCTTCTTCAGTTAGCAGGTTCCTTTGTAGTGGTGGTCTCCTTCTTCAAGTCTTAGTTGTCAAACAAGTCTGCGACCATATTCTTTTTTGTATTTTGACCTTCCTATGCAGTGGGTCCTGGACACAATTTCTTTGAACCTTTCCACACTCTGATCTGTGATTCGTTAATTGATCTGTGGTCAAGAACACGAACATAAATCACCTAAAATTCGGCAATTTGCTGTGTTTTCTGACTTTTGGCCATTTAGACATCAATTTTCTCCAAAACAATAAACTGACATAACAAATAATACAAGAAAACATAGTAAAACAAATTTAAGAACATTCAATAAAATAAAGAAAGGATAGAGAAATCTGTGTTAATTTCTATGAGAATAAGCTATGCTAGTCATGTCTAATAGTCATCTTCAGTTTTTTTTGGCCTACCTCTACCTCTACTAAGTCCTGCTATAGCTAACCTCTCACACTTGCTAATCTGCGCATCCTCACACCTTCTGTTCCCATGTCTGAACCACCTCAGCGTCGCTTCCCTATCTTGTTTGCTATGGAGGCCATTCCCACATTGTCCTGAAAAATTTCATATTTCCCCTAGTGTGTCCACACATTCATCCGAGCATCCTCATCTTTGCTACCTTCATCTTCTGGACATGGGCTTTCTTGACTGGCCAATACTCTGCCCCATACAACAATGGTGGTCTAACCATCACTCTGTTAACTTTCCTTTTAGCCTTGACGAAACATTATTATCGTTAAGTACCCCAAAGGCGAGCCACCATTTCATCCATCCCATGGATTATAGACCCAAGATACTTGAAACTTGCTCAGGAGGATCTAAACTAAGATTAATTTTCATAAAAACCTTCTCGAAATAAATTCAAATACTTTATAAACAGATACTATCAAAACAAGTGTTTCTTTAAATCTTAAAAGCTTCTACTCATTTGGTTCAAAATGTTTATCTTTGCTACGCAATTCTGTTTTTTCTCTTAATTATAAAATTAAGTGCCATATTATAAGTTTTACTATTTCATTTATCTTATTTTGTGTACTTATGCAAGGGTTTTTTTTTTCAAACAATATTTAGTGGTATAGTACACTTAGGGGTCGTTTGATAGGATGCATTAGAAAAAAATAATGTATGTATTAATTTTGTATATTGCTATTATTTTGTTTGGTACACCTTTTCAACCTATGTATGACAAATCCATTAGTTATACACCTTTTTTGGTATTATGCATTAGTTATACACCTTATTTGGTATTATGCTATGTACATGTAATAAATGACAAATCATGATATTAGCAATGCGAATGTTCTTAACACATGCATTAGCATGGTTAAATATACAATTGCCCATCTAAACCAGATTCTTGTCGACATCCTTTGTACCATATTTGTGGAGGATATTTTTGTAAACATTATTTTTCAGAAATTATGCAATGCATGTTATTCTTGATATACTAGACCAAACAATGCATAAGAAATGATCTCATCATGACTAATGCCATCATAAATAATACCACATTACTAATACACGTTATTCAACATTATTCTTATACACCCTACCAAACGAATCCTTATTATTTTTATGCTTACCTTGAAATTTTCCACCACAGATACCTGCTGACTATGAAGATGCTGAAATTCGAGAGGACCATGAGAAATTTGAGTTGGTGAGCTTTCCAGTTAAAGATAAGAGCGGTAGATGGGCAAGAGTAAATTTTAAGATTGTTCTTTCTTATCATGGAGGTTCTTTTGATGGGTGGCAGAAGCAGCCTGACTTGAATACCGTCCAAAGGCAAGTATTTTCTGAGATAGCCATTCATGTCGTGAATGAAGTGACATATGCTCCATGGCTTTTCATGTGGAAACTATCTTGAGTTGATGATAGTTTTCCACATGACATTCTTGTAGCAGCATGTATGCTCTCAGTTACTTTATAGTTGTGCATGATAGTCTCACTGGTTAAGTTCAAGTTGATGGATTTCTTATGACATCTTGAATAGACAATTCTATATCTTCAGTAGCTGACTTCATTTTGCATTGTTTGGTTATCTTACGGAGACATGGATATGCTATACTCAACATTGAGAATTATTTCTTAAACTATATTCTTTTGGCAGATCCCCACTAAGTTATAGAGAACGAATTATTTAATGATATAAAAAGATAGAACATAAAAACCATAAATCCTCATAGAAGACATCCATTGCGAGAATTCCAGAAATAAGGTCACACAGAAGCATACAGAGGTGGTACTGGACTTCTGGCTGCCTTATTTGGAGCCTAGTTCATCTAATTGGATCATTGATACTAGGTCCAAAGGGATCTTCTGCAAAATTATCACGCATTTCTATTTCTCTTTTTAACGTGATAAGGGCTGATCTTATTTGAGGCTCATCCAATTGATGTTTTCTGTTGGATATGGTATTCATGTGTATTGTAGTTGGGTTTATTCAGATTAGTTGAAAGATCTCTTGGTGAGTTTGTTGATGAGAAAAAGGCTCAATTATTAAAGGATAAGAATTTACCATTAGAAGGATGCACTGCAGTTGCTGGACGTACAGACAAGGGTGTTTCAGCCTCTCAACAAGTTTGTTCTTTCTGTAAGTCACCTAGCTTGGTCTGCATTCTCTCAGTTATATGAATCAGTTTCCAATATTCACCTTTTAATGATCACTGTTGTTAAAGGCCCAGTTAAGCCCTGAAATTAGGTGCAGTGTCTGCTGGGCGCTTCTATTCACTTTAGTTGTGCTTTTGTGCAGCCACCAAGGCGCTTTGGTAAGAGCGTCAGCCCCGCATGAACTCCTCTTGAACAGGGTAGTCTAAACAATAAATATAGTTCACGACCCGACAAAGAAACTCAATAGTTGAATATGGTATAGTGATTTGGTCATTTAACCGGAATTGGAAACTTAAAACTTCATCATTGCATTTTAAATTTCGTGTGTATGTTTATTCTTGTATTCTTCTTGGATTGTAGATATAAACAACAACAACAACACACAGTGAAATCCCACAAAGTATGATTTGGGGAGGGTAAAGTGGACGTAGACCTTACCGCTACTTCATGGAAATAGAGAGGCTGTTCTTGAAAGACCCTTGGCTCAAATGTGAAAACAATAGATATAGAATAACGACTAAAATGAAGAGCAATGTCAATTCTAAAAAAACCCAATAAAAGTAGTAAAATAATCGAAGAGCAATAGCAGTACAAGCATAATAGCACAACTAATCTATGAGAAACTTAAAACCGTAATAAGGCAAGACAACATTCTACTTCTACTAACCTTCTACGCTAATACGCAACTTTCACTCCTCTCCATCTAAGGTCATATCCTTGGTGATATGAAGCTGCGCTATATCCTGCCTAATCATCTCTCCCCAATACTTTTTTGGTCTACCCTTACCCCTCTATGTAATCACTAAACCCAACTTCTCGCACTTCCTTACTGGGGCGTCAACACACCTCCTGTGCATCTGCCCAAACCATCTTTGTCTCGCTTTTCTCATCTTGCCTACCACAGAGGCCACTCCTACATTCTCCCGAATAATCTCATTCCTAATCTTGTAACTCATAGTATTTTCACACATCCATCTCCACATCCTCATCTCTGCCATATACATCTTTTGAATATGTGAATTTTTGACCGGCTAGCACTCCACCCTATACAGCAAAGACGGTTGAACCACCATTCTATAGAACTTATCTTTAAGTTTAGGTGGTACCTTTTATCATACAAATCTCCAGAGGCAGGCCTCCATTTCATCTATGCTGTTTCAATGCGATGCGTGATATTATCGTCGATGTCCCCACTACTTTCGATGACGGACCCAAGATATTTTAAGTTTTCTTTCTTGGGAATAGGTTGAATGGCAAGCCTCACTCATGTACGCATCATCGATCGCAACACTGAATTTGTACTTCAAGTATTCTGTTTTGGTCCTGCTCAATTTGAACCCTTCGACCTCAAGAGTTTGTCTCCAAACCTCCAACCTATTGTTAACTCTGTCCCATGTCTCATCAATCAATACTATGTCATCCGCAAATAGCATACACCATGAAACTTCCTCTTAAATAGATCGTGTCAGCTCATTCATCACCAAGGTAAAAAGAAAAGGGCTCAGCACAGATCCTAAAATATTTCTTTTTAATATTTTTTTGGATTGTAGATATACTTTTTAATATTTCTTCTTTCTCCTTTCATCACTAAAGCACACACTTCAACCAGAGTACATGCTTAAAGCTCTAGCATATCTCGGCTCTAAGAGTGGGATTTACACTTTTCTGAATTTCCCATGAATTCTTTCGGTCCCTAGTCTAGAGGTAAAAGGAAGTCTCTAATAATCTAATTCTTCGAAGGAGAATTTGGAGTTAGCTTTGCTCTGCTATCAATAATAAGGATACCAGGCTGCTGTTGAGGTAGTTCACCCGGCTCAACAATAGAAGTCACTGTAGTTCAGTCACCTGCAGCTAATTTGATTCACTCTTCTTGAAGCTCTTGTGAAATGGTCTCTTTCTTTAGCTTTCCTTCTTTCTTAGGGTAACTAGGACCGAAAACATCTTTGCTAGTCTTGTAACTAGGAGCTCTACTAGCCTTGACCGTGGGAAATTGCTTTATTTATGAAAGAAAGAATGACCCAGGGAGATAGAGGTACTAGGAAATCCCTTCAAAGGGAAACTGATTCATTCAGAAAAGTTTTGATACCAAGTAAGAGCGCACTAGCTGGTTGGTGTGAATGATAAAGTCTTAAGTCGCATTTCTGTACACTTCGCCTTTGAAACCACTATTTCTTGATGTCGGTGTGCTTTGTGCTTCATTTTTTACGCATTCTGTCATTTGCAATAGTCATGTTAGTTGTTACACAACAAATAAAATGAAATATAGAGGTGCATTTGTACTGAATATTAATTACAGATTCACTCTATTTCAAAAACTCTGGTGTTCTTTTTACCCCTCTCTAGGAGCTCCCCCATTTGCTCCTTTGGTGACTTAAATCCATAACCTCAAGGTTGGAGGTGGAGGATTCTTACCACTTAAGCAACACTCGCTTGTCAAACTTAGCGTTCTTTTCCTTCCAAATGGTCCATTAGACACTTGAGGGGATTGCATTCCAAATTTTGATTTTTTTCTTTTCAATCCCTTTGATATTGCAACAAGTCCTTTGTTGTTCTCAGCATGGTCTAGTTGACACCAACGATGTTCAGGTCCCAGATTTTCTTGGTAAATGAGCAGTGGATGAAGAGGTGATTTATGTCCTCATTTTGACTTGCACTCAAAGAACATCTGCTACAAATGCTGACTCCCCTGTTTTGAAGATTCTTAATGAGTTAGGCTGCTCCATGAGTGACTAACAAGTGAAGCAATCCACCTTCAATGATGGCTTACTCCAAATACACTTACAAAGCCAGTGAGGAATGATGGCAATGGATCAGTTAGAAGTTTGTAGCAAGTCGTGATTGAAAAGTTACCTTTTATGTGTCCTTTCCACCTGATGGACTCTCATCTCTGAAATTTTCTATTCATATGCTTTTGGGATTGTTATGTTTCATGCTTCTGCTAGTACTACTATTACTAAAATTATCCTCAAGCCATATATGTTGAAATATCTTTTAGCTCTAAGATAACCCTCGGACACAAATATTCTTATTTGCATTTTGAACACATATCAACAGGTGGTCTGTTCTTTCTTACGTTTCCATCATTTTGCATGGTCTGACTTTGAGAAGAAAAAGTTCATGTGTTTGGGTCCACACTAGACGAAATTCATGAACTATGGAAAGACCCTTTGAATACTTGTTTAGAAGTTCTTTGAAAAAACCCGCGGAGAATCCAGTGTGAGGTACCATAGTGTATGTTATTTGCGGATGATATAGTTTTGATTGACGAGACTCACAACAAAGTTAACGTTAAACTGAAGGTTTGGAGATAAACCCTATAGTCTTAAAGGGTGCAAGTTGAGTATGACCAAGACAAATCTTAGAGTGCATGTTTGGTGAACTTAATGCCCAAGGCTGGTGTAGAAGTGAAGCTTGATGCACAAATTATCCAAAAGAAGGGAAGTTTTGAGTATCTTGTGTTTATTATCCAAGGAAATGGGGAGATTGATAATGATGTCACACATCATATTAGTGCGGGGTGGATGCAATGGAGGCTCGCACCCGGAGTTATGTCTGACAGGAAGGTGCGACCTAAACTCAAAGGCAAATTCTACCAAGTGGTGGTTAGACCAACTATGTTGTATGAGATGGAGTGTTAGTTAAGACACTCACATTCAAAAGTTCAAAGTTGTAGAAATAAGGATGGGGCGGTGGATATATGGGTATACTAAGAGTGATGGGATTAGAATGAAGATATTCAGGACAAGGTAGGAGTGGCTGTGGTGGAGGACAAGATGTAGAAGGTGAGATTGAGGCGGTTTAAACATGTGAAGATGAGAGACACGGATGGCCTTTTATAGAGGTGTGTGAGGGTGGCTATGAATGAATTTAGGACAGGTAAATATAGACTGAAAAAGTATTAAGGAGAGGTAATTAAATAGGACATTATGCAGTTGCAGCTTACCGAGTGCAATACCTTAAATAAAAGGTTGTGGAGGACAAAAGTTAGGTAGAAGGTTAGTAGGTAGTGGAGTGTTGTGTTGCTTATACTTACATACCAGTAGTAGTATTTACTGTGTAGCTTCTTGTCCTTTTATTTTTGCTACTATCTATTGTCTTTTGTACTGCAATTACCGAACTATTTTGTTGCAGTTACTATTCCTCTTTTCCTCGGAATACTTTGTCATACTTCGTATAGTATTTTGCCATGATTTCTTCACTTTCATTATATTTATTTTTTGATCTGTTTTTCCTTGAGCCGAGGGTCTATCCGTAATAACATCTCTACCTCCCAAGTTAGGGGTAAAGTCTGCATACTCTCTACCCTCCCCATACCCACTTGTGAGATTGCCTGGGTTTGTTGCTGTTGTCTTTTGAAAAAAAAAAATTTCACAATGCCCTTATGATATAGCAATGAGTTAAACTACTCATTTGGCATCCAATGAACTTTTTTCGTTTTGCTACTGGGGTTCCCAAGCTTTATTGAGCTCTAGAATGTATAAATACCTTTTTCAACTCAAGAAATGTTAAAGCTATTTAGAATTGTATTTCCAAGTAGCTGAAGGCGGGCTTTGTGCAAGAGAAACTCGAAAGTACTTTACTTCGGTCCCAGTATTGAAAGAAGCGACTTTAGGGCTGGTTCTGGAAAGGGATCTTAGAGAATGTACTTCATTTCAAGGCTCAGACCAAGTTACATTGAAGCCCCTTGATCTGTTGATATGGACTTGATGTAACGTTCACCTTTTTAGCCTGTAAAACATAGGAAACATCCGCAGAATACATCTTCATTTATTATGCTCCTTGCCCCATTGTGACTTGGAGAAAATTCAGTATCCGCTCATTGAGGACGATGCCAAAAATTCCTCTTTTTAAGGGGTGGTTTTATAAAATAACTATTTTGATGGTTCATTTGAATGCCTACCAAATTTAAAACTTAAGCAATAGGTTTGAGTAAATGATTAAAGCGGATTGACTCTTCATCGTTTCTCCTAAAAATTACATGTTGGAGACAATAGCAAAAGAAATGAAGAAATTCATACCGAAAGATTTATCCAAGATTGAAGGACACTGAAACCTAGTAAAATGCTAATCATTCTTTCTCTGGGGTCAATCTACAAAACAATGTGGCTTAAATGCAAAATTCTACTAATTTAAAATGGCTAAAAGGTTTTAACTTTCTTCTCCAGCCATACATTATTGTTCTATAAACAGTATCTTAGACTCGATTAAGAATAAGCTCCCAATTTCCCCCCATTGAAATACTTGTATACAGTTGACTATGGGTGTCATGGCATATGGCCTATCATTAAACCATGAGTACATTCATACCCAAAAAGCTTAATGTTCAACTTTTGAATTTTTTTTTTCCCGTTTCTTTTGAGATAAGAATATTTATTCACTTCTATGTCTAGACACTTGGCGAAACGATGTTAAGATTGAAGATGTAAAAGATGCAATTGATAAGGCAGCACCAGGAAAGATCAGGGTAGTGTCTCTCACCAAGGTAACTGATTATTTGGTTTATTGATTTTTCAAGCATGAAGATGCAACTTCCTTTCTTGTCATCAAAATCTGTTTCAATGTTTTCTGGTTAAATACAGCTGTTACCATTTGGGTTTTCTTTTATTTGGTGAATGCTCACTAAAGTTTTAAAAGTTTCAACCATTTATGGTTAAAAGTCATGTGGAAAGCCCTTTCTAGCTAAATAGCTGTCTAAATCCAGTGGGTAACTGATTGACATCATGTAATCTAGGGGGAAAAAGTGAGAACAGAAGTACTTTTGCCATTTATTCATGCATGGGAAAAAGGATGATCAACAAGACGAGAAGCCTTCAACTGCCACTGAGGAAGTGGATTGTTGAAGGAATATTCCTCTTTTCAACTGTTGTCACCACTCACCCTTGTCACATTGTTATTTACATCCAGGAAACAGCCTCTCCAGGAAACAGCCTCTCTACTTCTATGAGGTAGTGGCAAGGTCTGCGTACATTCTACCATCCCCAGACCCCACTTTGGGATTCCACTAGGTATGTTGTTGTTGTTGTTGTCCATGAAGAACAGAGGAAAGCTGGGAAGAGTGGGTTCTGTTGTGGGACAGTTCTCATAATGGGCTGTGCTTGACTTACCAGATCCCTTTTCCAAGATAACCATGGTTGTTCTACTAGTCTTTATGCTTTTTGAAATGCATTCTTGAGTTGAAATTTCTGTCTTTTGGTTTCTTCTCAACTGCTTGCATGGTATCTTCATCACTAATTCTAGTCAGTTAAAATGGTGTTTTTAGTTCTGGACTTCTGGTTATGCAAAAAGGGGGTTTCTTGGCTATCCATCTTTCCTCACTAGTTGTTCAAATCAGTAACTTCCATTTGCAAAGCATGGTTCCACTGCTGCCAAATTGTCATTTAGCAGGCTGACACTCACATTCACCAATCTCCAATAGGATTTGGAGTATGATTGGATTTTTCAATTTGTCAATTACTATAGTTTTGTTGCAATCCTTTTGAATTTATTAGGCATACTGCACATGTGCATCTTTTGGACATTTTGGTTCGAAAGGATCAGTATGTTTAAAGGGAAAACACCATCTGACTTCTCGGTAAAATCTAGAATGTCCTTCCTTGTTGAACATATGAATAGGACGGTTTTGGAAATCATTTTCAATAGCAATTTTGGGTTGTTAGACTCCCTACATAGTTAAAGGGATTCAGTCCATCTTTTTGTACGTGAATATTCCTATACTTGTTGCTACAGAATTTGATAGAAGTTTTGCATTATTTCTCAAAAAAGGGCATACTACCATCTGCATATTGTTGGTTTCTTTTTTTTTCCCTTTTCAACTGCGAACTAGATATAACAACAAATAAATTTTCTTGCAAATAGGTATCCCGGGAATTTCATCCTAACTTCTCTGCAAAATGGAGACGCTATTTGTATATATTCCCTATTGATGATGTATTAGGCGAAAAGCAAGGGGGTCAAATCTGGATCGACAGTTGCACTGATGTTCATGAACAGAATGAATGTGGTAAAAGTGTTGTTGACGAAAGTAATGGAAATGTAATCAATGATGAAAATCATGAGCTGGTGCATATAAATAAACCAACCAAGTTTGAAGTTAGCAAGGTCAACCAGCTTTTAGTTCAGCTTGAAGGAAAGCTTTTATCTTACAAAATGTTTGCACGAGATACTAAAGCTTCAAGAAATACGTAAGTATTTGTATTCCATTATGGTCCTTTAGCGGGATAATGCATAAGTATCCCCTATGACCGAAATCCTAGCGCCACACCTTAACTTAACTAGGGTCCTCTTATCTCCCTAAACTATTTCAAATGGGATATATACACCCTAAAAGTTGACGTGGTATAGAGAGTGCGCACTCTCTTGAAGGCGAGTGATGAGTGAAAAAATTGGACACATGTCCTTTTTTAATTGATAACTTTATAATTAGTTAGTACACATAATTATTGATATTAAAACTTAAATATACTTAATTATTTTCATTTCTTTGTATGTAAAATATTTATTTTAATTTCTTCCTCACTTTAAAGTTTTTATTTTTTTTTCATTAATTTCTTATGTTCTTAATTTTAATTATTTTTATAAAATTATGTGTATTTTTTTAAAAAATAATTAAAAGTGTCCTTTAATTTTAATGTTTTAATTTTTTATGCTTTTTTTGATTTCCACTGGGTATGTTTTTGTTGTTGTTGTTGTATTTTTTTTTATTTTCTTCACTTATTTTGATATCCATGCTAAATTAACTTATTTTAAATACAAGGCGTTTGGAATTAAATATGAAATCAAATCAAAAGGAAAGACAAAGAAAATAAAAAGAATAAATAAAATCAATAGAAAAATAAAAGAGAAATTGAATATTTCTCTTCTTTCTTATTTCACTTGAAAAGACAATGAATGAAGGTAAAAAAAGTAATGTGTATTAACTTAATTTAAATACAAGATAAAGAACTATGAAGATTCAAAAAGAATTAAAAACTCAAAAAACTCTTAAGTTTTTTTAAAAAATAAAAAAGATATATTTACTGACGTGGCAGGTGCTATGTATAAACATAACCAACCTGCTTGGTTGAAGGTGCCACGTCATACAAAAGGTGCACGAAAATGCGAAAAAATGAGTTTGGGAAGGGGGGGGGGGACGTATAATAGGACCCTAGTTAAGTTAAGGTGTGTTGCTGGGTTTTCGATGGGGGGGGGGGGGGGGCTTACTTTT
>DF360573.1:46220-57390 GCA_000787875.1 Solanum virginianum
TCGGTGGGGTGGGTGGGCTTACTTTTGCATTAGCCCTTCAGTGATTTTTTATCCCATTATACACTAAATTACAAATAATTTTAAATTCTACTAATCTTTGAACCCTGTAAGTTTGGCATCTAAATCTCTCATTCTAGATGCTTAACAGTATTACTAAGATTTTTGTGGACGGATTGCACAAGCTTTTGATCTTTTGAGTAGCTACCTTACCATTGCTAGCTCCTATTTGAGTAGTATATTTATGTATGCTTTGATTTTTTTTCCTATCTTAGCCTAAGTTGCTCGAACACTTCACCTTTGGTGCCGCACCTGTGTCGACACAATAGGGTGTGGAATCCGTAGTTGATCTGGTCAACTGATTTTGGGTACTTTGACCAAATTTGAGAGAGAAATTTTGTACAGATTCAATAATTTCAATAATCAAAAAAAAAAACTAAGGTGAAATTGAAGAAAATGAAATACCTCGTATATGTAAATTTCTATTATCACTCCCTTTCCTTTTATCTCGTTTCAGGATTCTCCTCTTGATCAATATTTCTCCTCAAGTTTTCCTTGTAATATCTCATAGTTTAGGTTTTATAACTCTAGTTGTAGATATTTGATTTCCTTTTTACCAAATCCTCGCCCACATCTCCATACATGGATCCATGTCCCCGAATCTTAAAATTTAGATCATAGAGGTTCCAACCTCTAGATTTGCACCAGTATGGGACACCTACACCCAAGTCTGAGCAATTGAGATCTTAGCTTGCTGGTGACTCCATGTTCATTCCCTAAGAATATTCCATGTAGGCAGCTTTTGCGATTTCTTTAGTTATTAATATTTCATGATTATTTTCATGGTGTTGAATGACACATATCCGTTTGTGTTTTTAGTTCTTTTACAATACTATGATATATGTCCTAATTTAACTCAAAAAAGGATTTTTCCATTCTACAGAAGGTTAATAATCATTGTGTTTCTTTCTTGATACAGTTGAAACAAAGAGAACAGCACAAATGTTATCATGCACTTACGCATCGTAGTAGCCTAGTGTTATTGTTATTGGAGTTGTTATTATGGTTATGTTTACAATTTGTGATGATCCTCTTTCATGGAGAAGAAAATAATAACTTGATAAAAAAGACCCAGAAGGTGTTACAAGAAGTTTATGATGACCTTTTATCATTAAAAAGTGCAGAAGAGAACTGCAACTGATCTTAATCAGAAAAAGGAAAAAGATCTACAGCTTATCTTTATTCCTTTTTGTTGAGCATCCATAATGGTTACAGTTGCTTGTTCTTGTTTTGCTGATTACATCTATTTTGCCCATATTCCTCGTATCACAGATTACTTTACTATTTTGAGAGAAATATCACAGATCACATTACTTAAATGAAGTTGGTTCTGTTCAAATATGATAAAGGATCTCGCTTAATAACAAAAAGAAAATGATAAAGATCTCCAATTGAATTATTGAGGCAAGAGGCACCATCTTAGTTAAATCATTTTTAGCTTTGGATCGTTGATTATGTCCCTAGAAAAGTAAAATGAACTCACTGAAGAAAGAAAATAAAATTGGACAAGTCATAGAAGTAGCATGCTCAGCTATAAAGTTAGATTTCAGTGTATTCAACCTTGATGGTAGACTGATCACCACAGTTTTGTATCTTTATGAATGTTGCAGTGGTCCACCAACCGAGTGTTTTGTCTTCCATGCTAGAGCTATTGAAACTTCAATACTGTGCGCAAAGGTATCAAACTGTTACTTCTAAGATTGTTGGTTTTGCTGTTTCAAGTTATGGATTTTCACATGCTTCATGTTGAGAAGACATGTCTTCATATGCTCGAAGATCCATGTTCTTTCATCGAATAACTTATAGAAATCTCCATTATTGTACTGTGGCTGTTTAGGATGCAGTGAATGTCTTTTTTTTTTTTGGACAAGGTAAAGTTCTACTAATAAAAGTACCAAGAAGCTACAGTTACAGCAGACCAACGATGACCAGAAGCATAACAACTTGTTAGGAACCCAGAAACTCTCCAACCTTATGGTGTAAATTTCCAAACACAACACAAAGATAACAACACACTACACTGTGATTTATTTCCATCAACAAATTGAACAAGTTTACAAATTGATAAACAAGAGCTGGAATAATAATTCACCCCTCAACCAAGGTATTTTGAGGAACCTTATCCTCCAGTTTAACTTCAGAACCAAATCCTACAGTGTAAACTCCCTGTTTTCCCTTAACAACCATATTAACTTCTATGTAACTGCTAAAAATACATATAAATAGTAATAAATAAATAAGGCAGTAATATTTAAACATTGTTTTCAGACTTCTTCCTGCGTTTATAGACCTCAGTAACAACATGTCTAAAAATACCCGCCCCAACGAGTTTCACCTTGTCGTCAAGTGAAATTGAGGAAATTGAGCATCAATAACTTCATAGGGTTCCAAATTGTTCTCAAAGACAGGCAAGGCCTTCCACTTAATCAGATTCTCTTGGAAGCCATTCAAAAGTGTCCGACAATCTATCACACTTTCAGGTTGGCCTAGCATTTCAAGATCTTCAGACAAGAAAGGAGGGAGTTGTTGAACTGGAATCGACGCTTTAGCCAAGAAACATGGCATACGGGGTGCACCCGTGAATGATAGGGTAAATCAAGGTGGTAAGTGACTTCCCCAATTTTGTTCAAGACGGTATATGGCCCATCGTAATGAGGGCTTAACTTCTCATTAACCTTTTTTGCCAGTGAACGAAGCTTGAAAGGTTTCAAGCGAAGATAAACCAAATCAGCAGGCTGGAACACAACTTCACGACGCTTAGTATCAGCATAAACTTTCATTTGACTTTGAGCATGGGCCAAATTAGCTTTGAGTTCATCTAAAATAGTGTTACGAGCAACAAGCTGCTCATTGACCTCTTCAATAGCAGAAATGTCTTCATTGCACCGAAACAAGGAGGGAGGATCTCGTCCATATAAAGCTTTAAAAGGAGTCATCTTGGTGGAACCACGGCAAGTGGTATTGAACCAAAATTCAGCCCAGGAAATCTATCTTGACCATTATTTTGGATGTGCTCCTGCAAAACAACGCAGATAAGTCTTCAAGGAGCAGTTGACAACCCTTAGTTTGGCCATCTGTTTGAAGGTGATATCCTGAGCTCAGTTTGAGGCTAGTACCGGACAACTTGAATAATTCTGGCCAAAATTGGCTGACAAAAACCCGATCTCGGTCAGAAACAATAGATTTGGGAAACCCATGCAAAACAAAAAATTCAGCTACACTCTTTACTGCATATGGGAGATATAAAGAACAACAACATACTATTGGAATCCCACAAGTGGGTCTGGGGAGGGTAGAAAGTACGCAGACCTTACCACTACCTCACAAGGTAGAGAGGCTGTTCCCTGGGAACCATCGTCTCAAAAATCCATAAGCAGAATAAACTAGATATGGAAAAATGGAAAGGAAAAGAAAAGGAAACAGAAAGGACGACTAACAATGCAAAGCACATGATCGTGCATAAATACGATAACATCAACATGTATATGACGGATAATAACAACACATGATATAAAAACACGACTACTCCTACTACAATACTATACCTCAAGGTCAAACATCCACCTGACCCTACCAACCAATTCGCCTGCTACTCTAATTCGCGACCTCTACTCCTTACTATCTAAGGTCATGCCCTCAGTGAGATCAAGTTTCGCTATATCTTATTTGATCACCTCCCCCAATACTTCTTCGGTCTACCTCTACTCCTCCGTGTAACTCCCAAATCCAACCTCTCACACCTCTTAACAGGAGCATCGGTACTCCTTCTCTGCACATGTCCAAATCATCGTTGTCTTGCTTCCCTCATCTTATCAACCACAAGGGCCACCTCTAGCTTCTCCCAAATGATCTCATTCCTAATCTTATCACTCTTGGTGTGACCACACATCCAATCTCAACATCTTCATCTCTGTGACCTGCATCTTCTGAACACGTTCCATTACTTTTGGCAACCCATTGATGAAATCCATATCAATATCATCCCAAACTTGAGTGGGAATAGGTAATGGTTGCAGCAAGCCAGCAGGACTAAAGGCTTCATACTTATTCTGCTTTCAAAACTTCCCAACATGTCACCAAGGTTGTACATCCTTTTGATCCCATTCCAATACAACACTTGTGAAATGCGTTTGTATGTTCCAAAATACCCGGAGTGACCACCTATAGGTGAGGAGTGAAATTCCTTAAGGAGAATAGGAATGTGTAATGACGAGGAATCACCAACAGACTTTTGAAAAATAGGCAACTATTTTTTTAGAGCATAATTCGGTCGTGAAGTTGGATCTTGGAGCAAATCTTGTGTCAACAGACAAAGTTGGTCCTCTTGTTGAATTTCTGTGGAAGGTCTTCTAAGGTACTTCTGCATAAAACTGAAAAAGCCATGAATGAAATTGATGGGACAAGGCATCAGCTGCGTTATTTTCACAACCCAGGCAATATTGAATCTCAAAATCAAATTCCATCAACTTGATGATCCATTTTTTTTTCTCCTCTGCCATAACATGTTGGTCCATGAGAAATTGGCAACTTTGTTGATCTGTTCGTATAATGAAATGTCGACCCATCAAGTAATGACGCCACTTTTGGACAACAAAAACTATGGCCATTAACTCCCTCTCATATACTGATTTAGATTGAGCTCGAATTGAAAGTCCTTGGCTAAGAAAAGCGATAGGATGTCCTTCTTCCATTAGGATAGGATGTCCTTCATACAGGGTAGATGACACTTTCAGACATGTTAATGTGCAATCCAGACAGGTGTTCAAAAATTTTAAGAGTGAGATTGAGTACTGAACTTGAGATTTCTCAGCACCACAAAAGATCAGGGTACCGTCCGCGAAAAGCTGGTAAGACACAGAAACTGATGGATCAGGGCTTCTGCATACGTTAAAACCCTCTAGCCAGTGCAACTGCTCAGCTTTTTCCAGCATGCTACTAAGCCCCACCATAGCCAAAATGAATAGAAAAGGGGATAACGGATCCTGTTGTCTAATCCCATTTATATCAACAAGCTATTAATTTCATCAATACATTCTAATTCTCTAGTGTCCAAGAGTTTGACAGTCTTAAAGTTTTTCAATTTTACATCAAAAATTTTCTTAAACTGGTTTCCATGTGATATGAGTAATTATATGTAGCTTAGAGATGGAAATTCGTTTAAGTATTACTTCTTTAAGATAATCTTTTTCTTTGTCTCTGATCCTGTTCTTTTTATTCCTGTTGCATTCGTAGAAAATATATGTGCTTAATTGTCTGCAAAGATGTTGGATTCAAAGTGCTTTAGATATCTGATCTGATAGTTGTGCAGTTAAATTGCCATTGAACCTAATCTTGAATCCAAATTGTAGGAGGGGAGTCATATGAAGACGATGTGCATTGAGTTAGTTGCTAACCGATTCTTGCGGAAGGTACGGTCGTATTCCATAATTTCTGTATATCTCTCCTCACACTCGTAGTTCACATCAACCTCACATGTTAACTCCAATGTCAAGGTTACACTTAAAATAGAGTGTTGAGAATTCCAGAAGGAGTTTACAAAGTTTCTCTCTATCTGTTGTGTTGTTTAGATGCTTAGATTCACATCCTAGTCTATGTAACATAGCAGGAACTTTTTTCATTCCTCCCTTTTTTGGGGTGATTGAAAAAGTTTATGCAGCGGGGTAAAATATCCCTACTCCATCCAAAGAAGGAAGTTATCATGGTCTATATTTAATACTTCCTTCCTATTATGGCTAGACATTGTATTTGGGTAGAACCCCACACAACTCGCTCTGAGCGATATAATATTATATAATATATGTACATATGTATGTAATGTATCACAAAGTACTGGTAGATGCTATACTGACTTAAAATTTTTAGATCAGCCTATACTTCATAACACTTAATAGAATAGGGATAGGATTGTATACAGTCTCCGAATGAAATAAAGATTATAATGTAGTGTCTATAAATAATACTCAGTGTAATAATGTAGAAAATTCAATTCATTAATACTTTTATCCTTTATTGCTCACATGGTATCAGAACATTGGTGAGAAAATATAACTTTGCTCAGAAAATATAGTTGTGCAATATATAGCTTCTTCCAGGAAAGAATATTACAGTCACTACACTATTTTCTGGTGGCCTAAGGGCTGTATCCGTCAATATCCCTTTCTGGAGGTGTTTCCCCAAAACCGACACCACAAGGTAGATCAGCCTCCGGCGACCAGACGTTGGAAAAATCTTGGGTGGAAGACCTGTCTTGTGCCGCTGACAATAAGTTTCCCCGCAAGCTTTTTGACCCATGTGCAATTTTCAGCCACTTTTCCAGACAGTCAAAGTTGGTCCAAATGGCCAAGTGCTTAAGACTCGTCTTGTTGCTAAGGGGTATGCTCAGATATTTAGGCTTGATTACAATGGCACTTTTTCTTCAATGGCTAAAATAACAAATTTTCTATCCATGGCTGTTAAGAATACATTTCTCCATGGTGACTTTGAGGAAGATGTTTGTATAGAGCAACCACTTGGTTTTGTTGTTCCGGGAGTATATTATCCTAGTATGCCAATTGTGCCGATCATTCTATGGTCTGAAATAGTATCTTTGAGCCTGTTTAGGGAAGCTCGACACAGTAATTCAAGTGTTTGGCATAATTCATAGTGAAGTTGATCACTATGTGTTTATCAACATTTTAATCCAACTTTGTGTATTTATTTGGTGGTTTATGTTAGCATATCACCTGTAGTGATCAGGACGGTATCACTAATTTAAAGCATATTTCAGCATTTCTAGACTAAAGAGCTTGGCACACTAAAGTATTTTCTAGGTGTTGAGGTTGTTTAGTCTAGATCTAATTTTGTTACTCTCTCAGTCTTATGTTGCACCCGTTCCTTTTCAGTCCGTCCCAAATCACCTATAGTGATCAGGATGGTATCACTAATTTAAAGCATATTTCAACATTTCTAGACTAAAGAGCTTGGCACACTAAAGTATTTTCTAGGTGTTGAGGTTGTTTAGTCTAGATCAAATTTTGTTACTCTCTCAGTCTTATGTTGCACCCTTTCCTTTTTAGTCCGTCCCAAAAGAATGTCACCTTGCTGTAATAGGAAGTAATTTTCGTGCCTAGTCAAACGGTGCTCTAGAATCTCAAAAATTTCCCTACTCTCTGGACTCCAGTCACGAGACCTTTCTGCGACCCGTGGTCCCATCCACAAGCCGTAGATTGGCTCATGAAGTCTGCCACTCTCAGAATTCCTCAACTTTCCATTTTCCAGGCCTATCAACATGCAGGGTGTTACAAGGCCTAACATTTCTTTTCCTCTGATTGTTGTAAGTCAGTTTAAGGATTCTCCATGGATAGTCATTGGGATGCATTTGTCCGCATTTTATGTATAAAGTCGGCTCCAGACGAAGGACTACTCTTCGAAGATCGAGGCCACGAGCTGATCATTGGATATTCAAATGTTGATTGGGCATACTTTCTGATAGACGTTCTACATCTCAATAATATGTTTTAATAGGAGGTAATTTGATGTCCTGAAAGAGTAATAAATAGAATGTGGTTGCTCGATCTAGTGCAAAAGCAAGCAGAGTATCGAGCTGCTTTGGATCAAACAATTGCTCATAGAGCTAAAATTTGGAGAAATCGGATGGACCCTTGTGTGTGATAATCAAGCGACCCTTCATATTGCATCAAATTTGGTATTTCACGAGGGGGCTAAGTACGTTGAAATTGACTGTCCCTTTGTCAGAGAAAGGATAATCTCAGGAGATATTTTTATAAATTTTGTGAAGTCAAGTGTTCAACCTAAAGTTATTTTCATCTAGTCCCTCAGTTATGCTCATGCTTGTATTAGTTACATGTGTAACAAGCTTTGTACATATGATTTGTATGCACTAGTTTGAGGGGGAGGGCTAGAATAAGAATAGTAGTAAGGATTGCATATAGTCTCCTATATGGAAAAAGACTATGATGTAGTGGTCTATAAATAGGACTCAATGTAATAATGTAAAAAACACAATTCAATAATACTTTTCTCCTTTATTTGTCATAATTTTGAAACAAACTCAATAATTAGACCAACGCCATTCAGACTCAAACATCAGATAGATATATTTCACTAATTGGTGATTGGAATTACAAAGGAATTTAAGAACAAACTGAAGAACACAGATAGAAGAAAGGGACGAGAAGCAGAACTCAGAGAAAGGAGATGAGAGAACTAGACATTTTTCCCAACTATTTGCATAAACCACTCTCTCATCCACCATCCTTTTAGCTAGTTGTTATTTGGGCCCAGGTCCCAAATCAGCCTTCGCAAAGGCCTTCCAGTTTTGTTGCCTCTTCTTGGCCCAATAACTAGTTTTACGACATTTGTGCATGTATCGACATTGGGCCGAGTCTGGTTCATAACAATACTCTTGTCCTCAATAAGAACCTTGTCCTCAAGGTTCAAGTCAAGAACAATGTTAGAAGCATGCTTCCCACCAATTGTAGCCAAGACAAATTGTGCAATGTTCGAAAAATATCGTAATGGACTTGGATACTTCCTGCAACAACCACCAACTTGGAAACAACATAAAAGATGGTCTTTTCATTACCAAAGCCCTCAAGTGCAAACAAGCTCTTTTCAAACACAGCCGTAGTGTAAACTTTAGCACCCAATTGTGTAGCATATGTAACAACAGTTGCATACTTGAAAGGAGAACGCATGACCCAAAAAGCAACCAAGCCACTGAGATGTGCCCTGTCTGCCAAGAGAAAAATTTCTTGCTTGTTACGTACCCTTGCAGAGACGTGCATAATTATATTGTCAAGTTAAAGCATTTGCATTAATGACAACTAACTTTGGTCCAACCCATGCGACACATTTATCCAGTTGGTTTCAGTCGAGACTTTTTGGAGTTGTTTTGATAACCATGTGAAAGATATGGACTCTGATATGGTCTCTTGACCATGCCAATATACTCGTTTCCTCCATAGTATCGTGTGACAACCCGCCACTTGTTCTTGAAAATAAGGGAAGAATCTAGTCTTTTGGAGGTTTATGGAAGATTCTAGAATCATGTAGAATAATATAGATATGTCTTGTAGATTTTAGCCTTTTCTAGAGTTTTATGGAGAATTCTAGAATAGGGACTAAAGTGTAAATATTGAGGGACTTCTTATGTAAATATTAATTACAGTTTGACCCCAAGTAGGAAGTATAAATAGAGGGGGTCATTTACATGTTAGGCATCCAGAAATTGTAAGTAATCTCTCAAGCAATATACAAGCCTTCTTTCAAAAGCTCTCTCTTATCTTCTTATCTAGCATTCCCTTAACAGCTCTCTCTTATCTTCTTATCTAGCATTCCCTTAACGATCTTAGTGAAGAGGCTTACTAGTATTTGCAAGATGGCTTACTAGTATTTGCAAGATCGTGAAAGAGTCGTAAGCAAATCGTCTAGTGCCGCACGAAAGTCTTAGTGAAAGTTCTAAGTCCGTGACAATTGTGTACCTAAGTGCTCTTTGCTGTCAGTGATGGTAAATAGTGACATCTGATTCACTAAAGGGTTATGCTCAAGATCCTTCCAGTTCCTAGCTTTTTTAAGCTTACTTATATTAGCACAATCTGGATCAATGTGTTCAAGTAATGCATTACACTGCTCTATCCATTATGTTGTACTAAAATATCATGATTGAGTGCTAAGAGAAACTCCAAGGAACTACCAAAATGTTCAGACTCATCAATGCCTACATGTTTCTGCCCAAGTCTACAAACTTTTTCACCCCATAATGTAACTAGTAAAAAATAACTAGAAACAACACTACTATTGGCAAACATATTCTCAGTGGCATCACAGGATAGACGAATATCATGTATACCAGGATCAAATGGCTTATTTGCAAAGGTGAGAGAAACAACGAAACCTGATGAGGAAGAAGTATCAGGCTGGAGAATCATGGTCCAGTCAGAATCGTTGTTTAGCAAAAGGCTGTATAGAGCCTTCTTGAAAATATTGCAAAATCAGGAGGAAAACTCGATGACGTCCATTTGTTCTGCCTTTGTGCAGTCCTCAATTGGTACTCCAAAATCATGCACAAGAACATTGCCGATATTGTAAATTCGGAGATTTCCACCTTGTCATCGTAAGAAATAAGTTCTTTTACTTGAATGCCACTCATACTCCATATAAAAATAATAAAGATGATCACTACTACGCTCAGTTATCCATAAACATCTATCAATATACATGACGTTAAAGGCCTCAACACCCATTTCAACTCCACCTAACTGCTCCCAATCTGATAACTTTTCAAATAAACAACCCCATGTGGTTTTAATTGATTCAAACACTCTTAATACCTCCACATTGTCTGTAGAACCTGTGACATCCCAGAACTTGGAAATAATTCTGGATCCCAAACATAAAGATCCATCTCGGGTTGCTGAGCCAATAAATAACAATAAGTTGTTACCTTGATACCAAGAACCCTATCATCACCGTCACCCTTAATTGCCTGGAGTAATATACCAATAATATCTACACCAACAATTTTATGTTCAATTATTTCACTAATGTAGGAATTCACACACCATAGCCTTCCAGGATCCCACGCTACAGTCAAGTAGTAAGAGTATGTATAAAATATGTCACCAAGTCCTAGTTTGTGGCATTCTGCTAGATTGCCAGGAACAAACTATGAGGTACTTTGGACGTGGCTTGCCAACATTTTGAGCAACAAGTTGTGACCAACCCATTCCCAAGCTGTGTTTGTGCTGAGAAGTATGTTGTCCAGTGTCAAAGCAATAGCACGGGGTAACCCATTTTTCATGCTCACACACAATGTTAGATCCCCAAAATCATCAGGCATCAAGGGCTATGAGGGATGGGTGAATAGGCATGGGAAAAACTCGGGTTCAAAAGAGGTCATATCCTTTCCCCCCAAAACCTCCAGCAACATCAATCAAAATTCAGCTAGATCTTTAGATAGAATCCTTCATTACTTGTATTAAATCACTAATTAAATCATCAACGAAAATCTTGAATACTCTTTGGTCCTCCATTAGAGAGACCTCTCAATGAAAGCCCCAATCAAACAAACTCAATAACTAGACTGACGCAATTCAAACTCAAACATCCGATA
>DF360572.1:0-14502 GCA_000787875.1 Solanum virginianum
ACTATATCTTGGTGGATAGTTTTAGTCCATTCTAAATGTGCCTCTAAATTTCTTAAATGTATTATTAGATTTTCATGTCTTTGTTTCATATACCAATATGTACCTTTTTGGTTTCTTATTTCAGTTAAAAATTCTAGTTTTCTCATTTTAGCTTAATTTCAACTATCATTATTTTCTTTATTTGAGAAATTCAGGGGTCGCACTAATAATACTAAAAGCGTACCCTAAAGAATTCAAACTCAGCCTTGAAGTTAAAGGCTTATCAGGTCAAGATCAATCCTCCATTCCCTCAAAGGTAGAAAAATAAAATGGAGGATACCAAGTTTCAAAAAATTTTCTCTATGTTTAATTTCTTACATATCAATTTCCTGGTGGTAGAAGCTATGATTGAAATGCCGGGGTATGCAAAATTTATGAAGGAATTGGTGACCAATAAGAGAACCTTAGAATGTGAAATGATTGAAGTGTTGCACAATTGCAGTGCAATTTTAATAAACACTTGGTTGCTAAAAAGGATGACCCGGTGCATTCACGATTTCATGTACAATCGGAGCTTGTAAGTTTGGCAAGGTGTTGTGCGATTTATGTGCAAGCATAAATCTCATGCCTCTGGCCATATTTAAATAGTTGGGGTTGGATACCCCTTCACCTATGATAATGAGGTAGTTCATTGTCAACCGATCCATCAAAAGGCCGGTTGGTATTCTACATGATGTCTTGGTGAAGGTGGATAAATTTATACTACCAACTGACTTTGTGATTTTGGATTTTGAAGTGGACGTGATGTGTCCATCATCCTATGTAGGCTATTCTTGGCTACTAGAAGGGCTTTGATGGATATTGAAAGAGGAGATTTGAGATTTTGGGTGAACAAAGAGGAGGTTGTGTTTAATATTTTCAAAACCACAATGCAAATAAAGGACCTCCAAGTAGTGTCAGTGATTGATCGATCTTGGGTGAATTGAAGTTTGAAGAACTATGTCGTGCAATAATGTTAACTATGACACTTCTTGGGAGGTAACCCAAGGATGATTGGTAAGTTTTTGTTTTAAACAATGGGTGTTACTTGTGTAGATGTTTGAAAATAGAGAAGTTGGAGTGAAAGCAAAACATGTTAGATGACGAGCCAAATCAGTGAATCACTAAGTTGAGATAACGATCACCAATTTGACCGCCTTTAGAGTCATTTCATGACTCTTGAGGTACTTTCAAATTAGGCGATCAAAGTTACTATTTGGCGAATCACTGAATTAGAGGGGCGATGGCAAATTTCACCACCTTTTGATGTGTAAGAAATGGTTTGGTTACTGAAAAAAAGTCAATCACGAATGCATTCGATGCATCATTGAATACGTTCAACAGAGTGATTCGGCACCGCCGAAACCTCATGCCTGATCGACCTACTTAAAGTTTTTCAAACTCCTCAATGTTTCACTCTTCATTTTCCCTCCTCTTCATCTTTTTGGGCAAGCCAAACTTCCCCATAACTTTTCTTTTTGCATTTTTCTTTGGATTGAGCATATTTCATCAACAAAATTCTTATTTGGATAGTCACCTTGTTAGTGCATCACCATTGAGGTATGTTTCTAGCCCATTATTTTTACTTTGAGAATGATATTGATTGATAAGGTCATAATTAGGGTTTTGTGAGATTGATAATCGTTGTGTGTTGTTGAAATCTTATTGGAAATCGTGTGGGTAATGTGTTTTGATGATTATAGAGCCCTATACTTTTAATTGTACTTGATTTGTTTAGGTTCTTGATTCTATTAAGAAATTGTGAAATTGATTTTGTATGTGTTGTGGGCTAAGACTAGATTTGATGAAAATATTGCCCAGCCATTGAATGAGATGGTATATTATCCTAATTTTGATAATGATGCTTTATTGAATAACCTTTTTGTTGGGAAATGAATGTTTGAATGGTTTGATTGAATATGCATGCTTGTTGAGTTGATTGATTTTGTGGGCTAAAAGTGAAGTCTGAGTAACCCCACACTGATTGAGCAACTTGAGCTTGCCTAATAATAGATGGGTGACGTCATTCTTAAGGATAAGTCGTCGTTTGATTGAATTTGTAGCCATGGTGATGGTATGAGGGTAGCAATATACCTTTGAGTATGTGTTGGTATTTAGATGGTGGGGGTAGTGTGTGACATTACCCTAATTTTTATACAATTTGATTAAATTTTAACTTAGAAGGGTATTGGCCTTACCAGTCAATTTTGGCGATGGTAATCTTGACCGTCGAAAGTGACTCGACGATGCACCGAGTTATCACACACAACACTTTTTTTGACTAAATTTTAATGCTGCATTCTGTAACTTTTGGCGATGGTATTTTGCACCACCGAATCAATTCGGCGGATCACCAAATTTGTGCACCAATTGCCGAAAGTGACAGTGTTTAAAGTAAAAATCTGTGAAAAAAGTTGACGATCTATTTAACCGCTGAATTAATTCGGCGATATGTCGAACATTTTTGGTAGGCAAATTAACCTATCCACCCTACATATTTCCCAATGCTGAATTTTGAATCTTTCTTTCATACAATTGATTTTCACATACATATTTGAGCTTGCTTTACAGAGATGACCATATGGAAACACATTGCATATAAGGTCTCTTCACATAAGTCTCCACCTTCGGAGACGAGTCCCAAACGGCACCAAAGTGAGGCTAGGTCCAAAGCTTTTCATGACTCTCCTCTAGACATCCCAAATAGTCCAAGAGACCATATGCCCAATGTCACATCCTAGGAGGATACTCTTGGTGTGACCGACACTGGAAGAACCATTGCTAATTTCTCAAGAGAACCACCTGGCCTCATCGCCACATCAACTCAACAACGAAAGGAAACATTCAAATAAAAAGACATCATATGAATAAATATAACTCTATTGTAACATAACTTTCAATGAATAAGTTTGGAAATAACAATACTCATCAAATCCTCTATTCAATATCTATGAAGCCTCTACTAAACAATCTTGATGGTACCATGACAGGCCATGGGTACTCCAAATCAAAGAAAGAAAGTACTCAATCAAAAATGGGAAATAAAAGGGCTCCTCCGAAAAGCAAGGAGGGCTCACCAACTCTGAAAATGCATTGAACTGGACCTCAACGATACAGGGGCTAAAGTCATTTATCACCTATATCTATATCATGAAATGATGCAGGTCCAAGAGGACATCAGTACATGAAATATACTAGTATGTAAAATAACTCAAGAAGGTAAAGCTCAACTCACTCACCTCAACTTAAACAACTCATACTCAACTCAATAGAATGCAAGTTTAAGGTAAATCATGCTTTTAAAAGGAATATACTCAGTAGAATTTAACTCAGTTTAAAAAATATTATGCTCAATCAGTATTTGCTTAGGAGTTTCTCTTAACCAACATCCAATCCCACTGCCATTAATTTAGTGATGCACAACGAAGGCAACATCGTTGTGATGCCCATCCTAAACTTGCCAAGGTAAATGACTATTAAATCTCTCATGGATCCATGGTAACTATCCATCTTTTGGGACAAGAGTCACCAGAACATGTTGCACGACTATCCTGCGCTGACAAGGTAATTCTATGGGTTAGAGTAGTTAGTTACTCGCTCCCAACTTGATGCTCGATACTCCTCCCGGCTCGGTGCTCAATACTCCTCCCAAGACTAAAACATGTTAAACTCATCAATCAACTCAAATCTCAGTAATACTAAATCAATCATATCAAATCTCAACCTCATTAAGTTATCTCAGCTCAACTTATCTCAATTTCTCATCAACTCAGTCAATTAAGGAAAGTAATTAGACTCAACTCGGACTTAGACGGTCATTCAAACTTACTCAATTGGACTTATCATGTAATGCAAGTAAAATGCATTAAAGTACATGTGATTAAGATGCGACATGCTTCTCATGCTCAAATTACTCAACTTAGGTAATCATACTCAAGTCTCAACTCAATCCATGTATAGATTTTATAACAATTATTCAATTTAGGATTCATGATATCAAGTATAAAATATATATACCAATCTCATATAAATGGTCATACAATACAACAATTATCTCATATTTCATCATAAAAACTCACAATAAATGTAGAAATTCTGTATTTGGATGATAGGATTTTCAAAACTTAACTCTTGTTCTCAATTTTGACTCAATTGGTGAAAGGATGTGTGAACGAACGTAGTTCTATAGTTTAGTAAGCCTTACATACCTAAAAATAGGAGAAACAATCAAACTTCAATCGATCTTCACACTTGACCTAGAAACTCTTGCTTTTCTTCCTTCTCTGGTGCTTTCAAGAATCCCTAAGCGTGAACGAAAGGTGAAAATACGCTTAGGGGTTTGTTTTATGACTTTAATTAAGTCTAAAACATCCAAGGGTTGGGTTAAAAAGGGATAGAATTGACAAAAATACCCTTCTTAAAAACTGCGGACAAGTTCTACGAGACCATGTCTATGGGCCGTAGATAACTTTTCACAGGTAAGGGGTCCAAAAGTTTAAGTTACTGGAATTCATCATGGAATCCACGAAACCTCTTCTATGGGCCATAAATATTTCTACTGGCCGTCTGATAAATCGTAACTCAAGAAACAAAAAAGTTGATGTTTGGATTACCAACTCACGAAACCTAATCTACGAGCCGTAGAATATTTTACGGGTCGTATATTGTCTTGTACGTGAGTCTTAGACTTAGAAAATTTCACTAAGTCGCTAGGGGTTTATGAGGCCTCCTCTATTGGCTTAGATCACTCTAAGGGCCATAGATGGCCCTCGTGGTTTTTCTTCCAGCAACTTTTCTCAGTCATTTTCTTAGTTTTCTTTGTGTATCTACTCAAACTAGGTGGAAATAATTTGGGGTGTTACATTATCTCTCTCTTTGGATCATTTATCCTCGAATGAAGGGAAATCTAGGAAACTTTATCAAGACACGAATCTCCATATGAACTCTACAAATCAACCAACTCTCATCTCACTCATGCAATCAATTAGTCAAGAAACTCAACAAGTAAAACAATTAAATAGTTAACACATCAAATCAATCCTTACTCAGACTCTAGAGCTCTATCGTCTATCAGACTCAGAATGGGAGCAGAACTTAAGGAATAGGATTTCAAGAATTTAGAAGGAAATCATTACCTTCAACTCTCTCATCATCAGTAGGAAGAAATAAATGAGGGTACCTCGCCTTCATATCCTCCTCTGCTTCCTAAGTAGCATCTTCTACAATTGGTTTCACCATAACACTTTGACAAATGCAATATCTTTGGTTCTCAACTTGCGAACCTGACAATCAAGGATTTGGATAGGAACCTCCTCATAGTTGAAGTTATCTTTTACTCTAATACTCTCAACAGGCACAACCAACTACGGTTATTCCAAACACTTTTTAAGCATATAAATATAGAAGAGTGGGTGGATGGCTGCTAACTCTGGTGGTAGTTCCAACTCATAAGCCACATTGCCCACTCTTCTCATAATCTGGTAAGGACCAATGTACCTCGGACTCAACTTCTCTTCCTCCAAGAATTGTATCACACCCTTCATAGGTGTCACTTTTAAATGCACCCAATCATCAACCTCAAATTCTAAGTCTCTCCTTCTAACATCGATGTAGGATTTCTGTCAACTCTACGCAGTCTTCAACCTTTCTCAGATGATCTTTACTCTCTCTAAGGCTTGGTGAAATAAGTCTGGTCCAATCAATTTTGCTTCACCTACCTCAAACCATCCAATCGGTGATCTACATCTTCTCCCATAGAGTGCCTCATATGGGGCCATCTTAATACTTGAATGGAAGTTGTTGTTGCAGGCAAACTCAATCAAAGGCAAATGGTCGTCCCAATTTCCTTTAAAGTCAATAAAGCAGGCTCAAAACATATTCTCCAGGGTTTGAAAAATTATGCGCTCTACCTAGCCATCTTTTGTGGGTTGAAACCAGTGCTAAGGTTCACCTTTGAACGTAAGCCTTTGTGGAAGGATCTCCAAGACTAAGCAGTGAATTGGGGTCCTCTGTCTAAGATAATAGAAAAGGGGACACCATGCGATCTAGCAATCTCTCTTATGTATAACCGAGCATAATCCTCTGTATTATTAGTCGTCTTTATTGCCAAAAAGTGAGAAGATTTGGTCATTATGTCAACTATCATCCAAATCAAATCATGCTATATGCAAGACCTCGGTAAACCTGTGACCAAGTCCATATTAATCATCTCCCATTTCCATTTCAGAATCTCAAAACTCTGAGCTACTCTACATGGCCTTTGATCTAATCTTTAACTTGTTGGCAATTCGAGCACTTAGAGACGAACTTAGCAATATCTTTTTTTATTCTACTCCACTAGTAGACTTCTCTCAAGTCATGGTACATCTTAGTTGATCTTCGATAGATGGAATATCTAGAATTATGGACCTCTGTTATGATCCTCTCTCAAACACTATCAACATCTGGAACACACAATCTGCCTTGGCACCTCAATACTCCATCTTCCCATTTGGCAAAAGCTATCACTTTCTGCTTATGCATATCCTTCTTCAACTATAATAACATCATATTTTGATCTAGTTTCTCTTTCACCTCTACTACTAGAGATGATGTAGACCTATTATGCACAAGAACCCCTCCTTTGCCTAATTCATCTAATTGAACTCATAATCGTGCCAGTCTGTGAACCTCTTTAGCTAACTCTTTTTTCTCCCCCTCCACATGGGCAGTGCTTCCCATAGATAACCTACTAAGAGCATCAACAACTACATTAGGTTTACCTAAGTGGTATATGATACTCATGTCATAGTCTTTGAGTAGCTTAAGCCATCTCCTCTGCCTCAAATTAAGCTCCTTCTAGATAAAGATTTTTTGCAGGCTCTTGTGGTCAATGAATACATTAACATGTGCTCCATACTAGTAGTGGTGCCATAAGTTGAGAGCAAACACTACTATTGCCAACTTTAACTCGTGAATGGGATAATTCTTCCCATGCACTTGAAGTTGCCTAGAAGCATAGGCAACAACTTTACCTCTCTGCGTCAACACACATCCCAATCCCACTCTTGAAACATCATGGTAGATGACAAATTCGTCCATTCCATCTGGTAAGGTCCATACTGGGGCAGTAGTCAACCTCGTCTTTAGCTCTTGGAAACTCCTCTCATACTCGTCGGACCATTGAAACTTGATTTTCTTCTGTATCAGTCTAGTCAACGGTGTGGATATGGAAGAAAATACTTCAACGAATTTGCGATAGTAGCTAGCCAACCTGAGAAAACTTCTTATATCTGTCATTAAGGTCGATCTAGGCCAATTCTTAGCCACCTCAATCCTTTGCGTATCCACTCGAGTGCCATCGTTCGAAACTATATAGCCTAAGAATGCCATAGACTTGAACCAAAACTCACACTTCAAATTTTTTGCATATAACTCATTATCCTTGAGCGTCTGCAAAAGCAATTCTAAGGTGATTAACATGCTCCTCCTTATCTCTAGAATACAACAAAATATCATTAATAAACATGATCATGAACATGTCCAGATACTGTCTAAATACTCTATTCATTAAGTCCATGAAGGCTGTAGGTGCATTTGTCAATCCAAAGGACATTACCAAGACCTCGAAGTGACCATATCAGGTTTGGAAAGCTATCTTCAGGATGTCACATTCTCTCACTTTCAACTGGTGATAGCCTAATTAGAGGTCTATCTTGGAGAAAATAGTGGCACCCTGAAATTGGTCAAAAAAGTCATCGATGCTCGGAAGGGGGTACTTATTCTTGACTATCACCTTATTCAACTACCAATAATTAATACACATTCTAAAGAAACCGTCTTTCTTTCGTACGAACAAAATTGAAGCATTCCATGGAGAGACACTCGGCCTTATGAATCCTTTCTCTAGCAAATCTATTAATTGCTCCTTCAACGTTTTCAACTCTGCTGGGGCTATTTTATATAGTTGAATAGAAATAGGCTGGGTGTCAGGAAGAACATCAATTTTGAAGTCAATCTCTCTATCATGTGAGACTCCGAGCAGATCCTCAGGAAATATATCAGGGAATTAGCTCACAATTAGGACGGGCTCAAGAGTAGAGGCTTAACATCATCAGACTTGACTCACACGAGGTGATAGATACATCCCTCAGAGATCAGTTTTCAGGCCTTGAGGTAGGAAATAAACCTACCATTTGGCGCAATAAAATCTCCCTTCCACTCAATAATGGGCTCATTCAAAAACTAGAATTTGACAGTCAGGGTTCTGTAATTAACAAAGGCATAACAGGTATGAAGATAATCTATGCCAAGGACTACAGCAAAATCTACCGTCTCTAACTCAATCAAATCAGTAAGAGTGTCCCTATGATTGATGGACACCACATAATCTCTATAGATACTCTCAGCTCGAATGGACTCACAAACAAGAGTAGAAACAGAAAATGGATCAAGCAAGCACTAAGGAAGGATCTCAAATCTACCAACCACATATGATATAATAACAAGCCAAAAGGAAATGCATATGACCAGGCCGTTAGGGCCACGTTGTCTAAAGTACAAGACATGACCACACTTTAATTTACATAGTTTACAAAGCCTCTAGATAAGGAAAAGTATTTGATAAGGGTCGGGATAGGCCCCACCTCTACTAACTGTACAACATAAAAATATAAGCCCTAGACACGCAAAGCTCCGAAGCAAACTGGAGCTTGGTAACCACAGCCGGATATCCTATACTCCTACTGGGGAGATCTACTAGCACCTGTACCTGCAGCCCCCCATGATAGGATTGACCCTGGCTAGGTGATTCTTCCACCCCTCGACTTACCACCCATCAATAAGCAATATACTTTACTTTATCTTTTAATTACCTTTGAGATGATTCTTTTGGTGGTCATAATATTGGAGATGTAGGGCTGTATATGTAGCTTGTGACATGTAGATAATCATATAAGACAATATGGTAATGAAAAGAGTACATTACAAAAATAATGAAATGCATATGAGATGAAATAACTCATGAACTTTATGTGGCAACAAGAACCCATGTAACTTAGTATCCACGTATGTATGTAAATTTGAAGGTGACTATGTCTAGAAGCATATGAACATGTGAAAGAGTTGAGAAATGGTTAATAGTTATGTCGGAGTTGGTAAGTGCCTTTATGTGCCAAGGAAGCATCTAGATTGCATGCCAAGTAATACGAAATCAAGTAGCCTTACATACCTCGTTGTACATCCTCGCTATTACCAAAAGATAACCTTCCCTTCCTACAAATATTTATCTACAACATAGTAGGTGATAAAACTAGCATTAGCAGCAAATAAACATATCTTGGCAGCCCAATCTCATAAAAAAATAACACACAAGCAGCAACGAATAATTATAAACCCGAGCATATTCTTTTAACCTTTTCGCCCCTAATCGTATTTTCTAATACATATTCTCATATAAATATCACGTGCAGCCTGTTTTAGTGCCATAACAGCCTTACAACAGCCTATAAATCACAACACATAACAATTATACACAACATACAAATGGGCGGCACAACATTACATCCCTTCGCTACAGTTTGACGTCGACGATTCCAAACCTGTTCCAACTTTAACCAAATAGTCCCCACCATATATACACATACAACTAGCCTTAAAATAGTTCAAAAATAGTCCTCAAAATAGGTGATGGACGTGAGACCATAGTCCTCAATCAATCAGCCCACAAGTTTCTATTAAGAGTACAATTACGATATCACACAAGAACTCACTTTCGCGGACTGTAAAAAATGGTGCAGCAGCCTTTATACATCATTATAGAACAATAAATACTAAGAATAGTAGCCGTCCTTCATAATCAATCCAACTAAAAAGAGAAAAGCTTCTAAATAAACAAGAAAAATGTACAACAACTTTTGGAACACATGATGTCCAACAATTTCAGTAAGGGTATAGTTAGCTTTTCCTCTTGTTTTACATAAGAAAACAATTCTAAACACATAAGTATTCTTACTTACCTTTACCCTCAAGGTGTAGGGCTTCTCCAAGAACCCTAAAGTCTCTTGTGGCTGCTTATAAAGTCAAGAAAAATTTGAGAGAAAACTTTTAAACAAGCTAATTTTTTGTTCAAGTTGATATGACTTATGGGAGTTGTTTTAAACCCTTTTTAAAGGGGGAATTTGGATGACATACTAAGGTATTTTTAGTCTTACTTTACTAAGTTGGTGAAGCAGCTTCTTGCCCCTTTCACTTAGGCCTTATTGGGTTCAAATTAGTTGGGTCTTAGCTGCCCACTTTTCCCTTTTCTCCTTACTTAGTTTTGGCCCAATTAGACAAGTGGGTTGTGATGTAGGGGCTTTTATTCTTCATCTTGAGCTGTAAGTATAGTCCATTTATGATGCTAAGAAATGGGTCAAAGTTACACCCTTAACACGGACTTTATTCATAATCGAAATTGGATAAATTTGACGTTGGGTCTCGTCTCCATTTAGCTAGCAAATTTAAGCTAAGCAAGTAGGTAACTCACCTGCTAGGTTCCTAAGTCCTACAAGCACCTCAATTCTCTCACTTTGTTTAAGGCCATGATCCCCTCATTTGACTTAAAACTTATTTACACTCGACCTTCTTTAGCGTTAGACACACATATTGCCCTTTAACATGAGATTCAAGCACTTTTAAAAGTTGGCATTAATTTGAAAAGCCATATCATGTTTCATTTACGTAGTACTTAGTATTGTAAGATGTGGGGTGCTACATCCACCCCCTTAGAAATATTCGTCCTCTAATGTTAACACAATTGGATAGCTTAACCAAATTTAAACCTTTACTTACACAAACTTTTGACAACTCACTAAATATTCAATCACACGTACCTATTAGTGTCCCAATTTTGTATGTTGAATCACCTAGCTAGGGTCGATTCTATCACGGGGGGTAGCCTAAGGGGTTAAAGAAAAAACCTAGCCAGGGCCGATCTCAATATAGATTTACTACTAATCAGCTGATCATTTGTATTACATGCTGTGCACAGATTATACAGTAAAGGTAAAGTAATAAACTGTGGTTACCAAGCTCCAGGTTGCTTTGAAGCTTTACGTGTCTAGGGCTTATATTTTGTGTTATACAGTTAGTAGAGCAGGTCCTGTCCTGACCCTTATCAGATATTTTTCCTTATCTAGAGGCTTTGTAGACTATGTAAATTAAAGTATGGCCATGTCTCGTACTTTAGACAACGTGGCCCCAACGACCTAGTCATATGCATTGAGCATATTCTTTTAACCTTTTCGCCCCTAATCGTATTTTCTAATACATATTCTCATATAAATATCACGTGCAGCCTGTTTTAGTGCCATAACAGCCTTACAACAGCCTATAAATCACAGACTATTTACTTTCTTAAAGGCATATTGAATGTAGAAATCCCTTATAAAATGTATAGAAAGCGCATAGATACAGGTTGGTTCTCCCGAGCCTTATTGGCAACAGGCGCCAGTCCACCTTAACGGGACTTTGGGCGTGACACAATGAAAGGTAAAGACTTGAAGCATACCTATCACGACATCTGGTGCGACCTCCTGGTCCTATCACTTCTCAATCACATATAGATAGTTTGTTGTACCACCTGTCCTTGGTGTAATAGCTCTCTGGTCACCCCTTGCTGGTGGTGCTGTGGTAGAAGACTGGGCCTTATTGCCTCACATTGGACACTCTCTTTGAAAATGACCTGGCTGCCCATACTTGTATAACTGTTCCCTCCAGCTCTACATTCTCTGAGGTGTATCCTGCCACATTTACCACAAGATGGCTTTCCTTTTGAGCCAAGGGTCACTCTTTCCTAAGACTGTGAATCCTCGGCTCTAAATTTTGGCTGACCTTGGGACTTTTGATCATATTCGTGGCTCGGGGTTGGTGCACTAGCTGAAGATGGTGCATAGCTAGTGGACCTATTCTAGAAATAATACTTATCTCCTTACTTTGCTTAGACTGATTGGGCTCATGCCCTGCTGACTTGGCCTTCTTGCGCAGATGCTCCTCTCTATCTCTCTTCTTATTCTCCTCAGTTTGATTGGCATAGACCAAAACTCTGGAAATATCCATACTTAGGATTAACAGTGCCGCTTTGCACTCTTTCTTCACATGTCTACCCAATCTAGATACAAATTTCCTCATCCTCGTTCTCATATCCTAGACTATCTCTAGGGCATACCTAGATAACTGGATGAATTTTAGTATGTACTCTTTCACAGTTAACCCCTTCTATTTTAGACTCACGAACTCCTCGATCTTGGCCTCCCTCAACTCCTAGGGAAAGAAGTGATCGAGGAAGCCACTCTCGAACTCATCCCAATTCGCAGGTTCAGCATCCTCACCTAGACTCTCCTCCCATTGATTGTACCAAACATTATCAACATCCTTGAGTTGGTAGGTGGCAAGCTCAACTATCTTAGTCTCAGTCACATGCATAGCTTTCAACACCTTCTACATCTCATCAATAAAGTTCTGGGGGTCTTCCTCAACCTTTGACATAATGAAGACTGGTGGGTTTATCCTCAGAAAATCTCTCAGTCTAGTGGCAACTATTGGCTCTTGAGAGCTAGAACTAGGAGTCTATGAACTCTGGTTCCCACTCTGAGCAGCTATTAGTTGCTTGAGCACAGTGATTGCTTCTCTGAAGTCAACCTCTATGGTAGGAACAGGTGGAGCAATAGGTGTCTGTGGAATACTAGGGGCTTTGGCCGATCGACCTCGACCCCTCATCTCCATCTAAGTAGGCACTGCTGTTGGGTTTTGGTCTGCAGTATTGCGGGCTGAAGCTTCCCTTTGTGTGGCGGTAGGCTTAGGAAGCATGATCTGCAAGCGTGTTACACACGAGTTAGAAAGGAGCCTTACAGAGTTTTAACTCTATCGCATGAACTCAAAACACAAGAACGGGTAACAATCCCTAATGTCCTATAGCCTCCTGCTTATAAAATATGGTGCACAACACACCCATAAACAAGACTCTACTAGATACGACATCATAGACTCCCTAGGACTCTTGAACTCTGTGCTTTGATACCAAGTTTGTCACCCCCCAGGAGGGTGTCCTTGGCATGGCCGGCACTGGAAGAACCATTGTTGATTTTATAAGAGAACCACCTGGCCTCATTGTCACATCAACTCAGCAGCGGAAGGAAACATTCAAATGAAAAGACATCATATGAATAAATATAACTCTATTGTAACATAGTTTCCAATGAATAAGTTTGGAAATAACAATACTTAACAAATCCTCTACTAATGTCTATGAAGCCTCTACTGAACAATCTAGATGGTACCATGATAGGCCATGGGTACTCCGAATCAAATAAAGAAAGTACTCAATCAAAAACAGGAAATAAAAGGGCATCTCCAGAAAGCAAGGAGCGCTCACTAACTCTGGAAATACACTGAATTGGACCTCAATGATGTATGGGCTGAAGTCCTTTACCACATGTATCTGCATCATGAAATGAGCAGGTCAAAATGGATGTTAGTACATAGAATATACTAGTATGTAAAATAGATCAAGAACGTAAAACCAACTCAACTCATACTCGACTCAATAAATATGTAAGTTTAAGGTAAATCATGCTTTTAAAAGGAATAGACTTAGTATAAATTTAACTCAGTTTAAAAAACATTATGCTCAGTCAGTATTTTCTTAGGAGTTTCTCTTGACCAACATCCAATCCCTTCACCGTTAATTTGGTGATGCACAACAAAGGTGACATCTTTGTAACACCCGTTCTAAACTTACCAAGGTAAGGGACAATAAACTCAATCATGGATCTATAGTAATTGTCCATCTTTTAAGATAAGAGTCACTAGAACGTGTTGTACTACTAACCCACACTGGCAACGTAGTTCTATGAGATAGAGTAGTTAGTTATTAGCTCCAAGCTCGATTGTTGATACTCCTTCCAAGACTAAAACATGCTCAACTCATCAATAAACTCAAATCTCAACCTCATTAGTTTATCTCATCTCAACTCATCTTAATTTCTCATCAACTCAGTCAATCAAGGAAAGTAATCAGACTCAACTCAGACTCAGATGGTCATTCAGACTTACTTAATTGAACTCATCATGTAATGCAAGTAAAATGTATAAAAGTAAATGTGATTAAGATGTGACATGCTTCTCATGCTCAAATTAATCAACTCAGATAATCACACTTAAATCTCAACTCAATTCGTGTATAAATTTTTATAACAATCATTCAATTTAGGATCTATGATATGAAGTATAAAATATATATGTCAATCTCATATCTGTGGTAGTACAATATAACAATTATCTTATATTTCATCACAAGAACTCATAATAAATGTAGAAATTCAGTATTTGGATGATAGATTTTTAAAACTCAACTCTTGTTTTCAATTTTGACACAAAAAGGTGAAAGGGTATGTGAACGAACGTAGTTCCACACTTTAGTAAGTCTTATATATCTGGAAATAGGAGCAATAATCAAGCTTCAATCGA
>DF360572.1:14569-37935 GCA_000787875.1 Solanum virginianum
AATAGGAGCAATAATCAAGCTTCAATCGATCTTCATGGTCGAACTAGAAACTCTTATTTTTCTTCTTCCTTTGGTGCTCTTAAGGATTCCTAAGCGTGAACAAAAGGTTAAAATACGCTTAGGATTTTGTTTTAGGACTTTAATTAAGTCTAAAACATCCAAGGGTAAGGTTAAAAAGGGATAGAAATAGATAAAAATACCCGTTTTAAAAGCTGCCGACAGATTCTCTAAGACCACGTCTATGGGCCATAGAACTTTTTATGGGTCATAGATGACTTCTAGTAGCTAAGGGGTCCAAAAGTTTGAGTTATTGGAGTTCATCATAGAATCCACGAAATCTTTTCTATGGGCCGTAAATATTTCTACGGTTCGTTTGCTAATCATAACTCAAGATATTGAAAAGTTGATTTTTGGATTACCAACCCACGAAACCTAATCTACGGGATATGAAATATTTTACGAGTCTTATGTTTTCCCGTACATAAGTCTCAAACTTAGAAAATTTCACAAGTCGCCTAGGGATTTACGAGGCCTCTTCTACGGGTTGTAGATCACTCTATGGGCCATAGATCACTCTACGGGCCGTAGATAGCCCATGTGGTTTTTCTTCCAGCAACTTTTCTTAATCATTTTCTCAGTTTTCTCTATGCATCTACTAGACTAGGTGTAAAGAATTGTAGGGTGTTATACCCAAGGTATTTTAATAGACTTAAAGCAGCGGGGCTCAGGATAATCCTAGAGGAGAGGAGGTTACCAACTAATGGGGTCATTGATCGGTACCCTGAGATGTGGGACACTCTAAAATTCCATAATTTCTAGCACTTTACCGCACTTGGGGACCCATACATTCCATTTTGGGTTAGAGAGTTCTATGAGGCCTATGCCAAGGCCATTCCTAAGAGCAAAAGTTGGGTGAAGATCATTCTCAAGCCCCTTGATGCTTTGGAGGTTCATGGTGTGCAAGTCACATGCAATAAAACTAATATCAATGATATTTTGGGATGCACATACTGACACTGACATGATTTGGATGATATGATGCAGTTGAAGACTTTGATGATATCAAAGCTTGGTTGGCCCCGATGATTAGAATCCCAACTCCTTTATGGTTAGAGGATGGAGCTATCATAGAAAAGAAGGAAATAAATATTCCAGCGAGGTTCTGGTTTGGATTTATCAGTAGCAACCTAATGCCATCCCAAAATGAGTCAATTCTTTGATACCCAAAGGCAGTATTGGTTGGATGCATCATGGACCGCCTAGAAACTCAATCTTGGTTCTATCATTTCCCTAAAAATCTTCACTAGAGCAAAGCAGGTGCAGACCTCACTTCTATACACTAGACTTATCACAACCTTGTGTAGGCGGGCTATAGTTTCATTCAAAAGTAAGACTGATGTGGAGATCACTCCGTCAGCCTCAACTAATATCCTACAAAGATAGGCTAAATTTCAAAGGGATGAAAAGGATCGGGCCACAAAAAAGTCGATAGATAAAACACCGGTGGTTGATGTTGAGGCCCTTGAGTCTGGTGCTACAGAGCCGGTACCTAAGACAGGTACATTTTCTTGCTCTCCCCAATTGCCTTTCTTTTCTACTCTAATCTCTTCTGTTGATACTAGCTGAGCCTCAGGTTACGAAAAACCAACCCCCGATCACCAAAACCACTATTATTAGCATTAGTCGGTTAGCCAAAGCGACTGACGGTCCGTGGCATTCGTGTTGAGTCTTATTTGCCTAAGTTGATTGAGAGGGCCATAGCCACTGCATTTTCCCCACACATTGAGGCTAAATATAAGTAAAAAGAGTTGATTGAGGCTCAGAAGCTGAGGATGGATAGACTAGAGGTAGTTCTGGAGAATCATGGGAAAGAGTTGGTGAATTTGCCTGAAAGGGTGACTGTTGTGGAAAAGAAAAATGCTAATAGTGATGGTTGGTCGACCATAAAAGTCGACATTGATTGGTTGAAAAGTGAAGTGTCATTATTGAAGTCCACAGACATTAATTCTTTTTGGGATGTGTTGGAGTTGCCACCTAGAGTTGATACAAGTATAGTTCCCAAGGGCTCGATAGGGGTTGATGTTTCTGGTGGAGGGGACGATAAAAAAATGATATACCATCCATATTGGAGATCGATAAAAATGCCTTAGGAGATAAGCCACGTCAAGTAGAGCTTGATGAGTTAAGATTGTTAGAGGATGAGATGGTAGCTGCAGTCACTAAAGAGTCCATCCAGGACACATCCATGATTATCACTTCTGGTGTACATGAGGTAGAGCCTGTGAGGCTGATGATTGACTTAGAGAGTGCACTGTATCCTATGACCACTTCTTCAGCTCCACCACCATAACAGGATTGATCATGCTTAGGGGTATTCTAATTCTCACTCCTTTCTTGTTATGCTTAAATTGATGTTATTCTTGCACATTAAGGACAATGTTCTCTTTTTAGAAGGGGGGAGCTATTGGAGTCCCAATATTTCTTGATGATGATGACTAACTATTTTTCTTTTGATTTTGATAGGTTGGATGAGATAGTACTTATTTTAGTTTTTGTTGATGTAAATTTGAGACAATTTTTAATTTTGGTTTGTAAATATTCTTTTATTTTGGGTTGTAATAGATAAGCAATTCTTTTAATTTTCTCTCTTTTTATTATTGATGGATGAATGATTGTGAATGGTGTCCTTGATATATTTGTGGCAAACCCCATGCATATGTGAAAAGCCATTCAAATGAATTTATCATGTTTCTAGTCCTTAGCAATCTGAGTATCGATAGTTCATATCTTTGATTTGGATAGTATTATGGACGAGGATCATGTACGAACTCACCAATTAGTCTTTCTCTTGAAGGATTAATCCATGAATAGATTTGGTGCATCTTGAGTTGACTATATGAGTATTAAGCTTAGATATGCGATGATCGTAAATTGTGAGTGTGTTGCCACTGGTTGAATGTGAATCCATTTTGCTAATATGAGTTAGGAATTTGTTGAAAGATATGTTTTGTAACACCTAGAACTTGGCCGCTTTGTTTAAAGGAATAATTTAGTTGATTTCGGATTAGGAAAGGACCTTAGACCTCTTTTGGTTTCCATTGAGTTCACTTTGACCCTATAAGCCTCCCATGGCATTGAATTGATCCCCTAGTGAGCCTTTTTTCAATCTTGATCCTTTCTTTGGCAGCCATGTTGCCTTGACCTTTATTTTGAATAATAATCCCTTCTTGTTTCTCATAATTCCCTCTTTGATCTTAACTGAGCAAAGTAGTGGCCAAAAGCCAAAGTTGGGGGTGTTGGTAGAAGAGGGGTGTCTCCCATGTAAAACTTAATGAGGAAAAAAAGAAAGAAAGAAAGGAGAGAAGTCCTTACATGATGAGAAAAAGAAAAAAAAAGTAAAGTGTTGATAAAATCATGAAAAAAAAAGAATTTGTTGAAAAAGAAGACCCTCCAAAAATGTTGAAGAATTGTTGCAAAAGGGGGAAACCTAGGATTGAAAATCAAAAGCAAAAAGATGTCAATTGGAGAAGAAAAAGGATGAGGATGAAAGGAATCATGAGTGTGAGAAGTGTGTGTAGAGTTCAATAAGGGATGAGACACTATTATCCGTATGTTATCCTACCCGCCCATAGCCCTACATTACAGCCCAAATAAATCCTTTGGGATCCTAGTCCAGATGAAATCGAGTGAACTCAAATTGAGAATAAAGGCAAGCCTATAGGTTGAAGCTTACATGCCATTTCTTATTTGGGAGAGTGAGTGTTAAAGAGATCCTTGGAAATTGTGTCCTAACCTTGTGTGTATAGGATCTTCTTTGGCGTAAGGGCAAATAGTAGTGCTTTTAGGCAGTGACTAGCAGCCACATCATCAATTGTCAGTATAGCCATGTCTTAAGAACTTTTTAGTCACTTCTTGAGGCTTCAAAATCGCGTAAATGGTTTGTGGAAGCTTCAAGGATGACGAAAAAGGTGGAATTGTATGTGTTGCTCCCTATGGCCCTATTAGTAAGCATTGAGTTAGAATGGTTGGTATTTGATTTGCTTGAGGGCAATCAAAATTTTAAGTTACGAGTGTTGATGAGTCCATATCTTGGACTTATTTGGGGCTTAGAATGTAAGGAAATATTGTCCTCGATGTGCTAATATGCTTCATAAGTTGTTGAGTCCATCGCAGTCTCGCTTCCCTCATCTTATCAGCCACAAGGGTCACCTCTAACTTCTCCCGAATGGTCTCATTCCTAATCTTATCACTCTTGGTATGTCCACACATCCATCTCAACATCCTCATCTCTATAACCTGCATTTTCTGAACATGTGAGTTTTTGATTGGCCAACACGAAGTCCACAGACATTAATTCTTTTTGGGATAAAAGTATTTAAAGTTTTCTCTCTTGGTAATAGATTGAGTGGCAAGCCTCACTTCAATATCTGCTTCATCGCTCACAACACTGAATTTGCACTCCATATTCTATTATGGTCCTACTCAGTTTGAACCCTTTGGATTCCAAAGTATGTCTCTAAACCTTCAATCTATCATTAGCTTTAATTCGAGTCTCATCAATCAAGACTATATCATCCGCAAATAGCATACACCATGGAACCTCCTCTTCAATAGACTGTGTCAGCTCATCCATTACTAAGGAAAAAAAAAGGGCTTAACACCGACCCTTGATAAAGTCCTATCTCAATAGGAAAATACTCTGAGTCTCCTTCTACTATTTTACTCGAGTTTTGGCTCCATCATAGATATCCTTTATTACCCTGATATACACTATTGGAACACCTTTCGCCTCATATCCTCAAAACTTTGTCATAGGCTTTCTAGAGAACAATGAACATCATATGAAGGTCCTTTTTTCTTTCTCTATATTTTTTCCACTAGTCTCCGAACCAGATGAATTGCTTTAGTAGTCGACTTCTCCAGCATGAAGCCAAATTGGTTCTCTAAAATAGACACTCATTTTCTCACTTTCAACTCCACCACCTTTCCCAAACCTTCATAGCATGGCTTAATAGATTGATACCCCTATAATTATTACAATTTTGAATATCACCCTTATTCTTGTACAACGTAACCATTATGCTCCTCCTCCATTCATCAGGTATCTTAGCCATCTTCATAATAACATTGAATAACCTAGTCAACCACTCCATACCATCCTTTACCATGCTCTTCTAAAAATCCATCAGAATCTCATCGGGTTCGATCAACCTCCGTCTCTTCATCCTACTAATAGTACATCTAACCTCCTCAACTCTGAAATGCCTGCAATAATCAAAATCTCGATGACTATCGGAGTGTGCCAACTCACACAGCTCGATATCTCTATCCCTTTTCTCGTTTAAGAATTTATGGAAGTATGCTTGCCACCTTAGCTTAATGGAAGTCTAATCCACCAACACCTCACCCTCTCATCCTTGATGCACGCACTTCACCTGGTCAAAGTAGCAAGCTTTCCTCTTCTCTTTCTCTTTTGCGAGTCTATACAATCTCGTGTCTCCTTCTTTATCACTTAGCTCCACATACAAGTGCTCAAATGCTACTATTTTAGAACTCATCATTGTCATCTTCGCTTTTGTCTACCATCTCATAGATATCTTTATGCCTTCATTTTTATCCTCATCTCTAATCTCCAACAACTTTGATAAGTAATCTTTTTAGCTTTCACTTTAGCTTGAACTTCTCCATTCTACCACCAATCTCCCTGGCTTCCACCGAAGGTCCCTTTTGAAATCCCTAGAACCTTGGTAGCTACTTTTCTAATGCAGCTAACAGTAGTGTCCCACATGGTGTTCACATCTCTGCTACTACTTTAAGCCCCTAAACTACTCAACTTTTCTCTCATCTCCCGAAAAAAGGAAGGAGTCAGCCCCCCCTCCCCTCTAATCTTTGGTTGGGCATAAATAACCTTTTTCTTCTTTTCCCTCTTAATCTCTAAATCCATCACTAGAAGCCTATGTTAAGTGAAAATATTTTCACTCGAAATAATCTTGTAATTCTTAGAAAGGCTTCTATCACCCTTCTAAAGGAGTAAATAATCACTTTGGGTCTTAGTTGTCATGCTACGGTCAGTAATCAAGTGATTTTCTGTCTTTGGAAAACATGAGTTAGTAATAACCAACTCAAACAATATCCAAGAAAGACATCCCACTTCCATTCCTTTCTCCAAAATCAAAGCCTCCATAAACATCATCAAACCCACTAAAAGTAGCACCAATGTTCCCATTAAAATCTCCTCAATAAACATCTTTTCAGTATCTGATATACCTCCCACAACCTCATCCAAATCCTCCCAAAAGAGCTCTTTGACTTCCTCATCCAAGCCCGCTTGAGGCGAATAGACACTTTTTACATTCACTATATGTCTGCCGATAACAAATTTAATAGATATCATCCTATCATTTACTCTCTTGAACTCGACCACATATTCCCTAAAATTCACATTTACTAGGATATCCACTCCATTTCTATCCCTAAAGCCACAACAACACATTATATTAAAAAGTGAAAAATTATAATTTAAAATACTTTTATATAATTTTTTGAATATTTAAATTAAAATTTTAAAATATTAAATTAATCTTATTTATAGCTTTGAAGATTAATTAAATTGACATTTGACATGATTATAATTAGGAGGAAGAAATAGTACTTTAAAGAGTCCGTTATTTTTACTATGATTTTTCCAAAAATTATGAAAAATTTGATTTGTTATATATCCCAAACATATAAAATGGAAATTGTTTAGAAATTAGATAGTTAAAAAGCATTGTTTAGGAATAATATGAATTTTCTGAGGAAATAAAGTGGAGGACAACTGAGCAGTCTGACAGTAGTAAAGTTAAATTCGTACTGTCAACAATCTCCTCTTTCACCAACTCGTAGCAATTTTTCCCTTTCGCGTAAAGCAAAATAAAAGAAACTTAACCCCTAAGGACAATCTCTTGGTAATCAGAAAGACCACACACATCAACCCCACCTCTCTCAACTCTCTCTCTTACTCATTTCACACCACCAACCGCCGCCGGACGGTGCTATTCTACGGTACCGGCGAAGAAGGATTTTGACTGCTTAAACTAGATATAGAGCTGAAAACATGAGCGAAGACGCGAAAAGAACCGGAGGAGCTCCGGCGGCCAAGCCTACTTCCGACGATCGGAGAATCTCCTCAGGTTCCGCTCCTTTTCCCACCGGTACTAAAGTAACCATAAAGAGTGCCGATATGAAACCTGATGTCCAAAAGGAGGCCGTGGACATTGCTATTGCTGTATGTATTCTCTCTGATTACAACCATCGTGTTTGTTTATTTGCTTATGTATTCTTCTCCGACTTATACTGTTATAATTTGTGATTTTCTGTGTATGCGATTAGGCATTTGAGAAGCATAATGTAGAAAAGGATGTTGCTGAACTGATTAAGAAGGAATTTGATAAGAAGTACGGTCCTACCTGGCATTGCATCGTTGGAAAAAACTTCGGTAAGTCGAGCAATTTTGCATGAGTTACTCACTGCAACTTTTATAGAGGATATCGAGCTTCCAGCGTACTAGTATTGGTTGACAGCTTTAAAATTTATATGCTAAGCGAAACTTAATTTGTTGCATCCCCGTGATCTGATGTGATGATATACAATCGATATTTAGAATGGTGTGGGTCTAGCACTTCATAAAACCTTGTCTTGAGTTTCCTGACAGATTAATACTTATGCATGTTGGATGATTTGTGAATGAATCAAAGAGGTAGCCTCAGGTGAGTTTTAGGCCTTGTTCACAGAGTTACCTGATAGCTACACTAGTATTAGTACCAATTACCAGGTGAATTAGTGTGAGGTTTTGCACAAACCAGCCCAGATGGATACTGTTATTAAACATGTACCTGTGGATGGATCTGATCTTCCTCTATTAGGTGATCTTCTTGAGGTCTATGAAAAGGTTATCTAGGGAGTTAGAAGGGAGGTGGACATTGTCTTCTCTTTGATGTTGATTCTAACTAGAAAGTGTCATAATTCTAGTCTATGATATTATAAATTTGTTTAGGAAATCAATGAGCTCTCTATGGTTCAAATTCAGCAGAGGCAAAAAATACTAGGTGATTTCTTCTCATTTGCCAAAATCTTGGTGGCTAGAGCTATTGCTACTCATGTTGGTGTGAGTTAGCATGTCCTTGGTGCCATAATCAAGGCCTCTGTAAAGTGAGAAACCACATCATGGATTTTATTGGCTTAATTAAGTAAATGCCTAAATTTCTATTTGAAGTGTGATTGAAGACAAGGTGGGAGTGGCTTTGGCGGAAGACAAGATGTGGGAAGTAATATTGAGATGGTTCGGGCATGTGATGAGGAGATGCACAGATTCCCTAGTGTGGCAGTGTGAGATTTAGGTCATGTCCTTTCTAATTACTTCTCTCCAATTCTTTTTTGAGTTACCTCTACCACAGATTCCCCAATGCGGAGGTGTGAGATTTTGGGTAGGGATGAATTTGGGAGTGGTAGAGGTAAATCAAATAAGTTGGGGAGAGGTAACTAGGGAGAGGTAATTAGAAAGGACATGAAGCAATTGCGGCTCACTACAGGCATGACCTTAGATAGGAACGTGTGAAGTAGGATTGCGTATCAGTTGGTTCGGTTTTGAAGTTTATTGATTTGACTTATTGATTATCAATTTGTAGACATTCTAAACAGTTATAGAACTATTAAGATATTAACTTATCATACTAAAGAGTGGCCTTGGAAGATGATCTGGGTAGGAAAGATTCCACATAAGGTGACCTGTTTCACTTGGCTAGTTGCTAATCAAGCCATTTTGCTCAGGGCAACCTTATGAAAAGGATAAACGGTTATGCTCCGGATGTTTCCTTTGTGAAGTTGAGATAGAGACAATAAACCATCTTTTCTTGCACATTGGTTCTTTAACCTGAGGGGGATTAGATGGTCTATGCCAAGGAACACTGCAGAAGTTCTAGCATGTTGGAACAGAGATGAGAATCAATCAGAACATAGGGAGAGATGGAAGATTGTCCCTACATGCATCTGGTGGACAATTTGGAAGGAAAGAAATCAGAGATGTTTTGAGAACAAGTGTATCCCTTTCGAAAGTCTAAAAATGAATTATTTAGCAACTTTATACTTTTGGTGCACCAATTTTATAACTAAGGATCTGGGGGAGATCTCTTTATTTTTAGACAAATTAAATGAACCATACATATTTGTTGATAGATTGCATCTTTGCTTAAAAGCAAACACTAGCACCCGTAGAATAATTGAGAGCTTGAAACCGTCAAAAAATAAAAGTGTGAAACGAAATCCTAAGTCAAAGACTTCATATACCAAATGCTGTAAATATAGTTTATTAATTTATTATCGAATTATTAGTTAACCGGTTAAGAAAAAAATTCAAACCATTAAGAATCGATAATTCAATAATAAAAAAAAAATTAAAACTATTATCAAGACTACTAAACCAATAAACCAATAATTTTTTCCTGATTTGGGCTATTGGTTTCGGTTTAGTTTTGAATAGCCATAGTGTGGAGGATATGAACTAGAGTAGAAAGTTAGCAAGTAGGAATGTGTCCATATTAGTAGATTGGAGTGCTTTGTCTTATTTTGCCCTTATAGTTTCTGCTTGTTCAACTTCTATTTCTCTCTATTATTTTGGCTATGTTGCTCATATCTTCAAAAATATTGATGGGTGCATGTCAGATACTCCAAAAATAGTGTATTTTTGGATGATTCGACATGAGTGCAACAATATTTTTGAAGAGTACGAGCAATATAGATTTCATATAGTTCGTTTTGTGGTATTATTTTGTTTACTGTTTTGTTTCTATTTTTTTTTTTGAGAAAGACTGTTCTGTTTCTATTTGTTATTCTTGTTACTATAGACTCTAGCTCAAAGGTGAGGTAGAGGTCGGGTATGTGCACACTTTATCCTTCCTAGACCCTACTGTGTAGTCCTACACTGAGTACACATTTGAAGGCCTTTTTCATGAATTTGTACTATTACTTATTTGAATACCCTGTGATTAGAAATGGTCTTGCATGGACAAGTGGTAATGATAAGCATAGGTACTATGTGAGCCATATACCTCTTTTTTGCTTTTGAATGAAGCACAAACAATGTTAAATTACTGTGATGTTCCTAACTTAAAACATCCAATTTAGTATTTTTTTTATATATTATATTATATTATTTATTTATTTGTATTTAAAAGCAAATACCTTTTTTCTAAGGGGAACCTGCTGCCGCTATCCTTTGGATGCACATAAGGTAAGTCCCCCTCCTATGCAATAGCTTGCAAATCACATGGGAGAGGTAACCCGCACAAGGCAAGCTTAGTAATATTGAGATGGTTCGGGCATGTGATGAGGAGATGCACAGATTCCCTAGTGTGGCAGTGTGAGAAGACATGACTTTTTGGGAGGGTTGTAACTTTTCTAAAAAGTTATGATTCTTTTTTGAAGGGTTATGACTTTTTCGATGAGTTATGACCTTTTCAAAGGGTTGTGACCATTGCGATGGGTTGTGACTTTTTAGATAAGACACAATATACACCTATTCATACTATCCTTTGTTGTCTATAAATAGAGGAGTTCCCTTGCATTTTTAAACTTACAAATTTTCTAAGGTTTTTATTCTTCTTAAAACACTCAATTGAGTATATCTTCTATATTTTATATTTATATTTTTATTATAGTAAAAATAGGACCTCCAATAATACAACAATAACTAAGCAATAAATTAGAGGGCAGGGAGGAGAAGATATATTTAAGAGATGTAATTAAGAGATTTTAAGAGTGACTTTTAATGTTTACACATCATAATTAATTTAAAAATGATAGAAAAGTCAAATAAAAAAGGAATTACTTACATAAATTCCATAATGTCAAGAGCCAATTACATTATTTCTCTAAATCTTTTCTAAATTACAAAAATTCCTTAAAACTTATGAATTTCGAATACATCATTGGTCTTTTGGATACATCACTGGACTTTTTGAATACTTCAGCAGACATTTGGATACATAGGAGATGAATATATCAGAGAGGATAAGACATTCGAATACATAGAGGAGGGATGTATCTAAAAGGAGATTTATGTATTCGAGAGGGGAGGGATGAATCAGAGGGAAATGATGTACCTAAGAGGAGGATAGAGATGTATTAGTGAGAGGAGTGATTGTATTCGAAAGAGAATTTTTGAAAAGTTTTTAAATGGTAGGGAATTTTAGAAATTATGGTAAAATAAGATGTGTATTTAGGTAATTTTTCCTAAAAAAAGGTACATGTAATTTAAAGCCATAAAGAGGTGCCAAATCACATTATCTATATTTAAGTTTTATATTATAAATAGTATAGATGTTTATGAATTTTGATTTCACTACTTTCAGTACACACAGTTAGTAATCATTAGAAAGTTTACCTCCATTATTCATAGGAACTTTTTTTTTTGCACTAAAACTCCCGCTATGTGCAAGGTTCGGGGAATGGCCCGACCACAAGGGTCTATTGTACGCAGCCTTACCTTGTATTTCTACCAGAGGCTGTTTTCAAGGCTTGGACTCGTGACCTCCTGGTCATATGACATCAATTTTATCAGTTACTCAAAGGCTCCCCTTTGATTATTCATAGGAACTTATACTTTATTATTCTATTTGTAATCGTTTATTTAAATTTTTTATTTAATAATATTGACATCATTTTAAATAAGGGAAAAAGGGTAAAAAATACTCCACAACTGTTTTAAATAAAGCAAAAATACCCTTTCGTTATGTTTTGGTTCAAAAATACCCCTTCCTTAAATTTTTGGCTCCAAAATACCCCTTCGTTAGATTTCTGGCTCAAAAATACACTTCGTCTTAACAGAAATAAAGAAGGGCAAAAAATACCCCTTGACTATTAGAAATGGAGCAAAAATACCCTTCGTTAGTTTTCGGTTTAAAATACCCCTCCATTTAAATTTTAAATTTATGATTTAAAAATATCCCTCTTCCATTAAAAATTCAACCCCAAACCCATTTTCAAATTAATTTTTGTCAGACTTTGAATACTGTAGATTCTTACTATATGAAAAAAAAGCTTTTATTTATAGTTGCAACTGAATTATCTCTTGAAAATGATAACTTATGTTAATTGTATTACATTGCTAACTGAGCACAACAATTTCTATACAAGCTCTGTAGGTTTGGAAAATTTGAAGAATTGAATCCTATTGAACTCAAGAAACTGATTGAAGGAGGAGGCAACGAGACGTGTGCAAGTGAAATAACAGTCCCTTTTGACATGAAAAGGCTAGTCTTAGACGTAATATCTGAGGAGAAAATTTCTTGAGTCCCTAGATAAGGTTTCACGTGGACCGATCATGTGACGCTTTTTGTCCAAATAACATGCATGGTATCGTTTTCATTAGAGGGGCGGGGTGTGTGTTTTTATTTTATTTTATTTTATTTTTTTGCAAAATTTTATAGGAGGGATATTTTTGAACCAAAATCTAAGAGGTATTTTTGCTCCATTTATGATAGTTCAGGGGTATTTTTAACCTTTTTCTATTTCCGTTAGAGGGGGTATTTTTGAGCCAAAAATTTAATTGACGGGTATTTTTGAGTCAAAACGTAATGAAGGGGTATTCTGTTCCATATCAAATAATTCAGGGATATTTTTGACCCTTTTCCCTTTAAATAATAATATATTATATGGTTTGACATTCACGTGCAAGGCACGTACATCAATACTAGATTAAAAAAAGGGGTACATCTCTCACATCACCCCTTGAGAAGAGGTCCTTCCCTGGACCCTACTTGAGTGCGGAATGCTTTATGCATTGGGCATTTTCTTTAAAGAAGCACAAACGTGGATGATGTGTTGACGATTAGTTGGATGTATAAACAAGTAATCCCTCTGTTCCATTTTATTTGGCATCCTTTCCTTTTGAATTCATCCCAAAAAGAATATCACCTTACTATAATTAGAAACAATTTAACTTTAAAATTTTCTTTATACCCTTACTGAAATGATTTTCAGCCATGCAAATATCTAAGGATTGTTTTAGACCACATGCATCAAAAGCCTTCCTTTTTTCTTAAACACCATGCCCAGTCAAAAAGTGCCATATAAAATGGTGGTACAGAGGGTCTTATTTCATTCATACTCATGAGTAGCATATATGAAATGTGTCATGGCTTTGTGTTTCCCTACTATTTCTTTGAAGAATAGTCGAAGAAATAACAGATTGCAACTATGTGTACACTAGCACAATCGGCTAATCACACGTCTCACTGTAAAAGTTAAACGTAATTTACAATTGTAATAAACTAACAGACGCTTCTCTCATTTCTTGATCTATGCTCTTTTGACCGAATCGTAAGTTTTCTAAGTTTATCATTTTTAACCTATTTTTTTTTACTGTTTCTTGTTACCTTTCTAATGCATCTATACTTCCAAGCTGTAATTGTGCTGCTTGTTTAGAGTGAAAAACTGCAGTTAAAGAAAGTTATTCTTCATTGGGTTGCAGTGGAGATCACATTCTTTCTTTTGATAACAAAACAATCACTTTTCATGCCATGCATTGTTTAATCAGTGCTAGTTGCAATGGAACAGTGGCCCTTCTTCGTAGGAGTTTGCAAGATGCAAGTAACATTCAGCAAATGCCAGAAAAAGCCAACCTCATATATTACTTGGACTGTTTGAAAAATAATTTTTTTTTTGAGGTTTGGGCTTAAAAGAGCAAATTTGTTGAAATGCTCTAAGATGTAGAAAGTAGAAATTTGATCTCTATCAAGGTGTCGTATGGAAACTGATATCACTTTTCATGGAAGTTGATATTAGCTGGAGTGACCAAAAATAGGAGTTACCATTCATTTGCTTAAGCAAGAATACTATATTTGTTTTCTCAGTGTTGGAGTATACCGAAGTAAAACTATGATCAGTAACTGATTTTACAAATTTAAGTAAGGTGCTGTTAGTATGTGAAAGCAATTTCAACCTATCAGATACCTTTTATATGTCTCGCTTGTTGGATTCCGCAAAGAAATACCTCTGTAATCTTTGTCGCACTGCTCTTGATACTGTTTAAGGTTTAGTGGTTTAGTTGGTCCATGCTTAGTTTCTGTGCGCTAGTGCTAGACCGTTTAACCTTCTTTCAGGTGAAGTTCAGGGCAGATGAACTTTTAGGAATGTTTGTGACCTATTATTTTGGAGTTCAATGGTGATAAAAAGGTTCTGGCAAGTATGGGGTGTTCTACAGTGAAAGTATGCAATAGTAAAACCAATCTGTTTTGCAGATTTCTTTGGTCTAATCTAGCTTTTATTTTGAATTGATTAACCTCCATTTTTCCATTTGGTGTTATGATTGGGTGGAGGATGATAAATGTGGCTGTTTGGAAGGTTCGTCAAAATAATTTCAAAGTGAAGATGGAAAGGTAGTACCTGGTTTGCTGCTTCACCGTATCATGTTTTATGGTATGCTGACAGGTTATAGAGTTTGAGTGGATCAAACTTGTGCTGCTCATTATTCCTGCCAAAGAATATATTTGCTTAGAAAATTAACAATTTTGACTAGCTTAATTTACAATTCATTTGCAATTACCGTGGTGATATTTGTGTGCTGTCTCTTGTAGGCTCTTATGTGACTCATGAAACAAACCACTTTGTCTACTTCTATTTGGATTCAAAAGCTGTACTTCTGTTCAAATCTGGGTGAACTTGGTGGTAACTTTGATGGAGACACTAATGAGAATTAACTCGGATGCTGATGCTATATTTTGTTGTTGTTCGTATTCAACTGAAAATTCCAAGCTGCAATGATTTGGTGGAAAATTCAGTTGGCCTGTATATTTCTGCTTTTACATTCTGTGTAAACTATTCTAAACTTGAGATGCTTTGATAACCTGAGGCAAAACAGAAACAATGGCTTTATTGAGCGGCGAGGACATTACTTGCCCATTCCCAAAAAAAATAAACAAAAATGTTGTGAGGAACAGCCAAGAGTAGCGTTTGATCATATGATTGTGATTACTTACATTTATAAAGCATTTAGCAACCTCGTGTGCTAAAGAATTCGAATAGGATCTAATTCATGACTTAATTCATATAGCATTATTTGATTTAACATGAAATCTAAGAAAAAACAAGATTTTATTAAACTTGTGATCTAAAATAAGTATTAGATATTTGAGTGACTATAAATTATTTCAGAATAAAATAAAATAAAATTTTAAAATTAAGTTTAGTTATAGAAAGATGAATGACCTTATTTTGAACAAGGTTAAAATAAAAGGGTGTTACATGAATTAAAACATTGTTTGGTACGTGAGTGACGTGTATGTTGCACAATTTTGTAAAATAATAATATTGTTAAAATAAAAATTTGAGGAACAATTATGCATGCAAAAATGAAGTAGAATTCTTTTGGGATTGGAGGCTGACAAACACTGGGTGGGTGACCAGCTTTTGCCTATGCCACGGTTTGGAACTTTGAATTGTCTGGTAATTCATTTGCTGAGGTTCAAAATAACTGGATACTAGTCTGAACTTATAAAAATGATAAACTTTTCGTCATCAAATCTATAAAATAATATACATTGAAATTCTTAGATAAATCTAAGAGGAGCTTACATGCATTTGGAATACAGGGAGACAATTGGTGTAAATTGATGGCAAATGAAATAAGGGTATATAGCAAGATATATTAGCCAAAAGATGTAGAAAGGAAAGAAAATCTTTCTTCTTTTGAGTGTCTTTTCGTGAGGCAAAAGTGCTCTCTTTAAAGTTACAAAATGTACATCCACTAAGACAAAATGAAGTTACGTATTATGTATATATATGTACGTATTAAGTATTAAATACACAACCACTTCAATTCATTGTATTCATAACATTTTGCTTGAATGTTATATAGATAATGTGACGTGTTAAAACATTAATTTAAAAATCCAAGGAAAAAGATTAGTGAAGGAAAAAATACACATCTTGTAATATGTGTTGAATGTTATCTCATTAAGAACCTTATAAAAGAATCCAGTTGGGACAAAATCCCGATTAAAGAAAAAATAGTATAAAATGTTTTGTGCTCCCATGATAAAAATTTACTTGATATCCCAAAGAAGATGCATTACAACTTTGTATCTCAGCTTCTCAAATGTGATGTTGACAATACCTACATAAATAAATTTCAAGATTAACACTCAAATAGATATGTTGAACATCTTTCTCACCATTTTGATAGAGATCATGTGTGAAAAAGAACGTTGGTGAAATATACTTTGTTCTATCTTCTTTGACATATCCTTCCTTCAATTGAGCTTTGAAAATAATAATATTCTTATATAATATTGTTGGAATCTCCATTCTTAAATAAAGACCACATAATTACAAAATATGTTGAGTTGTCAATTTCAATCATACATATTCTCGACTGACTTCATGAATGACTATTATCTCAACATGATTTAAAATTGTAGCAGCTAGTCTAATATTCACATAACAAGAACAAAGTTATGTACCTGTTAACAACAGTGGAAAGTTAATCGAGTTTTATTAAAGAATTACTCCAAATCTGATTTTGAATCTCAAGGAATCAAAATTATGTTTCCACAAACTAAATGCTGCTTTTGTTTTGCTGATGTAGTAATGTCACGATCCGGACTTAGGGTCTAAAAGTGACATGGCGAGTGGAAACCTGAGAGTCCCCAAACAAGCCTCATAGCATCTATTCACACATCATCAGTTCAGAAACACATATGAAATAGTAATACATAGACATAGTTCTAAGGAACGGGAAAGTAGGACTCACACTATGAGGATGTCATAGGGATAAGAGTAACATGGATTTCACATAACATATAGCGCATAAGGACTAAGGGGCAGGTAAGCATGACTCACTCTATGGGGGCAAAGCGGGACTTAGGATCTTTCACATCATAACATGAATCCATACCATAACACTCATAATTGATCCATAACAACCATGCTAAATAGGTAACAATAATCATAATCTCCGAATATAACACGTAGCATATATCTATACAAGAGTCTACAACATATCCAACAATGCCTCTAGTCATAAGATAGGACGGGGTCAAGACATGTCCCTGGCTAACCCTCAAGGTAAATAACATAAACAAAAGCATCATAGGTAGAGGATTGGTGGTTTGTCCTTAGAAGATAGGACTCACCACAACAAATGTCTCAAATTTGATCTAGCCGTCAAATGATGGATGGAGGTAATCTCCGGTCCCTACATGGTTAGATCATGTAGGCAAAAAATATGCATTAGTACGTTTGAATGTACTAAGTATGTGGGCATGCAATGTATATGACTTATTAAACTTGCATCCAATGTTAGATGACAAGGGCACATAATAAAGATATATATATATATATATATATATATATAGCCAAGAAAAGTAATATAACAATATGCCATGAAATCTATGATGCATGAAATGCCATAATGCTCATATATAGTGAGACTGCGACCATAATTGACATCTCAAACTCATGCGAGCTATTACATAAATTTTTCTGATGTAGACTCCTATCGGGTGAGAGAAGATTACTTGCCAAAGGTAATCTACACTACATCTTACGGTCATTTCAGTATAATGGCCACCTTCCTTACGACCTGGTCATTTTAGAAGGATTTTCATATCATATCATATCATATCATATCATATCATATCATATCATATGTGTAACCATTCCTTGCGACCCCATTATTTTGGTAATGACTACCATATGCCTATGCTGGCACATAGTTCAATGAAAGGGAGAGGATCCTTGGGGATAGCCGTGACAATCCCAATCCATTTGGTATTAAGTTATCATTCCACAAGAATACCTATACATATACATGCTTTCAAAAGAGGCACAAGTCATTTCAAATCATTTTAATACACACTTGGCCTCAAAAGCCAAATATTCTTCATAATCATTTATAATTGGGGTAAAAAAATCAAATAATAATTCAGTCTATACTTTTCAAGCATAGGATTAACTTATTCACTTATAACAATATGTGTAATCACCCAATATGCTCAAAGAGCTAATATCATAAACATTTATGTGATCACATTCTTGTTATAACCATATGTGAGCTTAACTCAAGGATTAGTAAATATATGTGAACTTAATTCACCAAATTATTTTACCAAAAATCATATATGAGCTTAACCCATTGATAATTTTCATCAAAAACCAATGCTCATGAATGCATATGCCATGAGTGATGTGAGAATAACATGGGCAATAGAGATTCAGTCTTAAATCAACAATACAATATGAAATTCAAGTAAAATCATAAGTAAAATCCACATTTAAATCACAATCTATATTACTCATGCTTAGATTAAACTTTAAAGGAACAATGCATATTCAAATCTTCAATATAATCATGCAATTCAACATATTAGGGTTTAAATCACTTTAAAATCAACAATAGAACATAGTCTATACTTTAATTGAATCAAATAAAGAATAATCTTAAAAATCCATAATTAAAGTAAGCTTAAATTTCATCAATTAGGTATAAAAAGAGTCTGAGTCTTTATGGTTGAAAGAGACTATGAATCAATCCTACATACCTTAGTTCACCAAAAATAAACAAGATGAATTTGATGAAGAAAAGAGTCTTTTTTTGATTCCCAAGCTAAGACTTCACTAGAATTCTTGAGAGAAGTTCTTAAGAGAGAGCTTGAATATAATTCTAAGTGTGAGAATAAATTTGAATGAGAGAAGAAGAGTATGCGCCCTTTGAATTTCTTAGGATAACACAGGTAGTCACAAAAATCCCTCAGGAGTAGCCGTAATTATGAAAATGCCATTAATAAAATGGATAGAAAAATGTCGCCAGGGGTCTTGTGGGAGGGTCTCACGGGATACAAAGTCACATGGACCATATGCCCCTTTCGTGATCCAACACTTAGAAAAAATCCACTGACGAAGGCCCGAGACGGTAATTCCATACTTAAAAAATTTGCATGCCAATACCTATATGGAGCACCTCACGGCCCGTGTAGAGGTCACACGGACTGTATGACCTCCCATGATGCGTTACTTAGGAAAATTCTCCATGACGAAGTTCCGAGACGGTGATCCCATACTTAGAAAATTTTCACTCCAACGCCCATACGGAGGGCCTCATGGCTCGCGAAAAGGTAAACGGTCCGTGAGAGGTTTATATGGTCCAAGCCTTAGCCAAAATATGGCCTTCAAGGCCAAGACCACTTCACACAAGCCTTTCACACAATCCATAAAGTGTCACATGGACCGTGTGGGGTTTATGGGGTGTGTGCATTGATCTTAAACTCCAAGTTAAGCATTGATCTTAAACTCTAAGTTAAGGCCAACACTTGGTACACAAGGCTAAAGGTCACCTTAAAGCCCCCCCACACGGCTCTGGGTGAGCCACACGGCCCGTGAAGGTGCCCATAAAGTATCACCTTGGTCAAAAACTTTTCAAAATCAAAATTCAAGCACTATGAAGGTCATATCAAGTTTGGGTCCTTACAAGTAAGAAAGATAGAATTTTTTTATTTTTTGTATTTCTCCCTCTGATTTTCTATTCTTTCTCTTGTTGTTTCCAACTAAAGAAGAAGACCCCTTTTCAAAATGAGAGGTTGAACAATTATTTAGCAACTGTTTCCTCTTATTTTGAGAATCCGAATTATCCTTATTAATACTTTTTTAGAAAAAATAATATATTGAATCGGGTAAAATCTAACTGGGTTGGTTCAATGTATGATACAAATCTTACATCTCCCACTTTACACATGATAGACAAGACACAAGCCAATATGACTTTAACTAGATAAATAATTCATATTACAATAGTTTGTGCAACCTATGATCATCAAGATTGACTTTTAAGATTTTACAAGCGCTACATAGGAATCCAATCACATGTGGGAGGAGTTCACTACTTACATGAGAATATTATTACTCACAATATCCCAAACTTCATTCACTACTTTAGTAAACTTATTCGATCCCTCATCCTCTTAAAGAAATAACTCAAGTTTGTGTAGCTGCTTGACTGTTGCAATATAAAATCATAATTCTTAGAATTTTTTTACAATATTCAAATACTCAAAGAATCTCTTTAACTAAACAACTTCTTGTACTACAGATGCACAAGCTTTGTGCAAATTTGTTTCTTATTTTTTCATGAGATAGCACCATCATTAAGTAAGAAAGCGTAATTGAAAGTTGATTTTCTATCACACTGATCACTAGCCCAATCAATATTTGTATAATCTCTTATGAATAAATCAGATTCACTATAACCAAATGAATGATTTTTAGTTGAATAAAATTTAAAAATGGTAAATATTAGATAGCTTATTATGAGTCTTATAGTAGATACTGAGTTGCATGTTTTAGCAATAGATTAGTTGCAACTCATTGCAATTTAAGGAAAAAAATTAAAAAAATTCAAATTAAAATAAAAAGACAAAATGTAATTTTTTTTATAAATATTATTGTTTGGATTTAGTTTCCAATTAAAATGGGATTGTACGTGTGATTAATTATCCCAATTAAAGTGGAATTATAAACCGTTGCATGCAAGATCATTTTGTTCCTTTTTTCGCTTCTTATTTTACTCCTATTATCCTTTAAGTTTGTTATTTATATATACTCAAATTAATTCAATTTTTTTTTTCATAAATCCATTGTTTTTTTTTTTGCAGATTTGTTTCTTCTATGTTTAAGTAAAAATGGATGATGTATTTTCAATTTTAATACAACATGACAAAAAATGGAATAGTTAAGGTTAGCTCTTGGTGTTTGTTGGTGTGTTCAGGATGAAATGTGTTTGTAGGATTAGATTGTTAATGCGTATTTTAGTTTTGAGATTGTATATTTTTAATGAAGTTGCGTGTATTTTATTTATGTTTAAATTATAACAAAGATATGTAAATTTTCAGATGGAGGGAATTATTATGATTCACAGACTCTTTATTATGGTCTTGTAAAGGCGATTGCTTTGCAATTGCTTTGCAATTGTGTATTGATACTAGTATTGATGAAATAGAGATTAAATACACTATAAGTGATAGATGTCCGCCAATGTGCATATGAAATGATGTTGGTATCCGTGTGTATTTGGATCAAAAGAGAACTGATGTTGATTTTTTCATAAAGCATATGCATAACTTTGAGAAGCAGTGATATAGCTAAGAATTTGGAGTGTGGAATAATTGTCCAGCAGACTGATGTTCCAGTAGAAGCAACATCTAATGTTTGAAAAATGTGTTTGAACCAGTCAATTCATTTAATTGGTATGTCATCTGTTGAAAATGCTACTACTGATGATGAGGATATTGCTGTGATAAGCGATGCAAAATGTGGATGTTGAGGCGAAATAAATGTACAACAACAAGAATATACTTGTTGAGGTCATGAGGCAATATGGAATAGTTCATCGAGTTAGTTTTAGTGTGGTTCGATCCAATACTTCATTGGTAACCATGATGTTTTAATAAAATAGGCAAAACTTAGGGTTTTATTGGAACTTGTTTTGCATATATTGTGGTATTGTTTTGTTTAAAAGTCTTTCTTGATGAGTGCACACATTAAGAACTCACCTTTGATTCCCAAGAGTGAGGTAGTGATTAGGAAAAGGATACCGCAATAGAAATTCAAAGGTGACAACTTTGTCTAAGAACTTGAGATTGGAAGGTGATAGTTCTCTGAGATCAAGAGTGACGGTTAGTATTGCAAACATTCTGAGATCGAGAGGAGATGAATTACATGCTTCTAGGAAGGACAAGGAGGTGAACTAGAGGTTACCTAACTCTTTAGATTTTGCATGCAATATAATTAACAATATATCCAATGTAAATTGCTTAGTAAAGTGTTATGGGGACTGCAACCCTAGTCATCCATCAAACTGTCTTAGCCTTAGTTTATTTTATTTGCATTTGAACTCATAGTTAGGATTTTAGTTCAAATCCCCCATCTTTACTTTTTCGTATTATTTGTTTTATGGAAATAGAACTAACGACTAAAATAGAATAATTAGCAGAGTTGTTTTAACCTATTCCTTGTGAGATTCGACTTGGGCTTATAGTTAGGTATATATATTGCTGACGATCAACCATATTTTGTAAAAGGAGTATGTTTGGACGTTATAAAAAATGGCGCTGTTGCCGGGGAATATGACTTTGAAATAATCTACTAGTTTTCTATTTTCAATTGTATTTCTATTTTCTTATTTTAATTTTATTTTTGTTTGTTTCTGTGTAGGGGATAGGTTTTGTATGCCAGACACCTGAAGTAAGGGTGCAACGTTGGTTCCCTATGATCCTGAGCTACAAAGATCGATTAAGAGGATGAACACATAAGATCATGAGACACATAGAGTAAGAGAATTGGGTGATAATCTACCTTAGGATAACGATGATGAGAACATATTAAATCAGGAAGTCATACCTCCACCTCCACGTTAGCCTACACTGAAAGGCCATGGTCAAAGACTGATAAATATAACACATGATAATGATGATGTGAATGGTGCGAGTGCTACTGGTGCTATAGTACTTCCCCCACTTCCTCATGGTGTGAAGTTCATGATCACAAGCATTATGCTGCAAATATTGAACTTGAAGGGTCTATTTAGTGGAACAACTTGTGAGGATGCAAACCAGCATTAATGAACTTCACTGCCACCTGTAAGTTATCGGAGATTCATAGAGTGAGTCAAGCATCCATCCAGCTACGCTTGTTTACATTGTCTCAGTCTCGGGAGGAAATGAAGTATCTTAATAAGTTGCCACATGACTCTATCACATGCTAGAGGGAGTTAAAAGAAGCCTTCTGGGGAGGTTCTTTCAACAATCCTGGAAGTTACAACTCAAGGATGAAATAAATGCTCATAAGCAGAAACTGTCAGAGGCCCTACATGAGACTTGGGAGAGGTTTAGACAAAAGTTGAAGCAGTACCCAAACCACAATCTCATGGATGAACATCTACAAGAAGTATTTTATAGATCATGCAATTTTGTCACTAAACCAATTACGGATGTAGCCTGTGGAGGATCGTTCATGGCCAGGACATCCCAAGAAACCATAACGACTCTAGATCAACTCTTAAAGAATAATCAAGCATGGTACACAAGGAATTCTGATAGCACTAGTTTCATTTTTGAAATGTCAGTAGAGTCGAAATGGAGAGAAGAAGAGTGAGACTAGGACATGGCTCACATCACGACCCAGATGGATTTATTGACCAAGTGATTATTGACTGGTGGTCTTGAAAAGGTCAAAGATGTAGAGAGTGCAAATCTATATGATGATTATGCCTTTGAACTTCATGAGGATGCCAAGTTCGTGAACAATCAAGGGGGTTTCCGGACTTACAACTCTGGAAACCA
>DF360572.1:38000-48301 GCA_000787875.1 Solanum virginianum
CCGGACTTACAACTCTGGAAACCAAGATTGGAACTATCAATAAGATAGATACTATGATAGAGAGGACAATCGTGATCAAGGAAATTGGCAGCAAAGAGTTGCATCCCAGAAATAGAGATAAGGTTGGAACTGGGTCAAGAAAATCTAGATTGGAGGAGATAGTGACAAAAGTGCTTCAAAAGGTTGATTCGACTAAAGCTGGAGTCAAAGATCTGAGGAGTGATGGGTTGATAATGAATCAGGTGATCGAGTCATGCTTAACCTCAATCAAATACTTGGGATAACAAATGGGCCAGCTTTTATCAGCACTGAATAAAAGGAAGAATAGTGCACTACTAAGTGACACTGTTTAAAATCCTTGGGCTGAAAAGTATGTGTAGTTTTAGGTTTATCGTGCCGCGATAATAAATCAGGCGCTACATGGGAAGTAACCCATGATGATACTTGATGAAGTCTGAGTAATCAAGTGCACTACTACTGATGCTTAGGGCATCGCAGGTTTGATCACTTCCCTTATTTTATACTTTGGTTTGACATGCATTGGGGACAATGTGTGAATCTTGGTGGAGAGTGGGGTATCTTGAACCCTGAGGAGTTTTTCTTGCCATGTTTCTCTTCTCTGAAGGTGTATTAACTTATTAACTAGTAGAATTGACATGTTTAGGTTGTTTTGTTTATGTAAATATAGGTGTTTATAGGAGTCTATAGTAACCCATAATTTTTGTGAAAAAAATGCCCCAATTCAAAATTTTTCAAAAAGCTTGTATGTGTATGCATACCATCCTGACTAATTTGTGTGATCCTTGTAACACATTGTATACATTGTCTAGTTGGCATCTTGATGAATGACGTATAACTGTGTTGGTTAGTACTAAATAGTGTAGGATATGTGCCATGTGTGTGTGAGCTCATTTGTCTAATTCAATTGATGCACTTGAAAGCTAGAACTTGCATGGTTAGTCCCACTAAAATAATTAAATGATTGGATTAGGATAGGATCTTAGGCCATTTTTATTGTGAAGCTACTCAGCCTAAAATAATCAACCAAATGAAATTATTCCCTTTGAATAAAAAGTTGAGCCTAAATAGACCTTTTTCTTTGTAATCACCCAACTCACCTTCCTTATCTATCTGCAGATCTTTACTTTGACCCTGGTCTCTCTAAGTACATTGTGAACCTTAACCCAGGCGAAAAGTCTAAGTTCAGGGTGACTTATGCTGGCCCTGGTCCTTTAAAAAGATACTGTGTACCTTAACTCAGTCTAAAAACCTAAGTTGAGGGTAGATATTGTAGGAAAAACAAAAAAGTTAAGAGTCGAAAAGATTCAAATGATGAGAGGATAAGAAAATTTTGGGGTGTGACTGTGAGTAAAACAAAAGATAGAAAAAAAGAAAAGAAAGCAAAAGAGTGAATGAAAACAAAAATCACTCCCAACAGTAAAGAAAGTGAGAAAACTGCGGAAAATAAGAGTTTAGGGGCTGAAAGTAGATGGCTAAGCCAAAGTAGCATCTTGGAGGGGCATATTAGTCACTTTGATCATAAATTTACCTTACCCTAACGTGAGACTACATTACAAGTCACAAAAGTCCCAATGTGATCCCGAAAGTTATTCGAAAGTTAAGGTGGTAAAAATAAGGGCAAACATATGGTCTGGAGATGTGTATTATTTGGATGTCTTTTGTGAGTGCATTATCTTCATTCCAATCTCTATTTTTGCATTTATGTATTGAGTGTGAGACTTCATTGTAGTAAGTGCACTATCCTTGCATTGTTTGATTGCTAATACAACTAGTTCATCTTTGTTATCGAGCTTGGGTCAACTATATATGTTATAATGCTTAACTGATCTATGTGAGTCAGTTTGGGTGCAAGTATAGTGTAAGCTTAGTTTCTGGGCATAGGTGTGATGATTGAGTGGTTACTGTATGATTCCTGTTGGATACTTGTATTTACGCGTCGCTATATTTTGTTTTCGTTTATCGCTTGAGGGCAAGCAATGGTTGTAAGTTGATGGTGTTGATGAGTCATGAAAATATGACTTTTACGATGCCTAAAACATAGAATTATTGTGAGTTCTTAAGCATATTTATTAGTTTAATATGCGAACTATGTTGATTTTGTAGGGAAACGAGAATTTCATTCGATGGATTTTGGGCTAATTTGAAGTGAAATTCAACTTGAACTTGAAAGGCATTGCTTGTGGATGGTCTAGACACACCATATGACCATTTGATACAAATGTGTGGCTGGAAAACAAAGCAAAATAGCAACAAAGCTACAATATACAAGTATAAATCCATTGCGGAGGCAACTAAGCAACCTTGTGAGAGATTATATTGAAGATGCCATTGATTGAAGCTTCATGCTGATTTTGTTCAGTTAGAGGAGTCATATGATGGTGTGAAGATGAGGAGGAGGAGAAACCATGTTGTCCAGGAGCAATAAAGGCAAAAGAGAGCAAAAAGGATCAAGCAAGCACACAACGGGGGTGTTCATGACCCATGGTGCGCATGACCAGTCATGACTCTGGCTGTCCAGGTGAAGGTGTCAACTTATGTCATCGAAGGCCACTATATGAGCCCTTTCATGACTTGTGGTAACTCCACGAGCCATGAAGGTGCTCAAAGCACCAAAGCAGTAACAAAGTGCATTTTGCCAAGGCAAGCACCAAGGCAGCCTTGCACAACTTGTAGACAGCTTCACGAGACATGAAGGCACTCGTGAAGGACAATCCTGGTTGGACAATATTGAGCACCAAGTGAAGGACTACGGAAGGCATTCTGGATGTGAAAAGGACCACGAGTCATGGTCCTGCTCGTGAATAAGAAGATATCCAGATTTGCAAAGTTTCATAGTCCATTTAGGATTCCTTTTCCTACTAGTTTTAGGAAAATTTTCCAGTTCATTTCAGGATAGGTTTTAAGCACTATATAAGGATTGTTTAATCCTTTTTTACACAAATTATTCCCCACATTTTAGGGCTGCTAATTCACGACAAAAACATCAATTTTTCCAGAATTTTTTCTTCAAAAAGCTCGGCTCGACAGTAGCAACAAGAACAACACTTTTAGTTGCGCGTTTTGATTATCGTTTGAAGTTTGAATCAAGTTTTCGTCTCTCCTTTCTTTATGTGATTTCAAGAACTGATTTATTCTTCCTTGTAAGTAGTTTAACTATGAATCAAATTATGATTTTTTTTTTCAAATTCTTGCAAGTTCGATAATATAGACCCACAACTAGGGTTGTGGGAACCATGACATTTTAATAAAATAGGCAAAACTTAGGGTTTTATTCAGACTTGTTTTGCATGTATTGTAGTATTCTTTGTTTAAAAGTATTTCTTGAAGAATGCATGCATTAAGAACTCACCCGTATTCGTTGCTTGCCCAGGAGAGAGGTAGTAATTAGGAAAAGTATATCGCAACAGAAATTCGAAGGTGACCGCTTCTTCTAAGAACTTGAGATCGGGAGATGATAGTTCTTTGAAATCTAGAGCGAGGGTTAGTATTGTAAACAATCTGAGACCAGGAGTAGATGAATAACATGCTTCTAGGAAAGACCGGGAGGTGAACTAGAGGTTACTAACTCGCTGGATTTTGCATGCAATATAATGAATAATATACCTAATGTAAATTTCTTATTAGTTAAGTGTCATGGGACCGCAACCCTAGTCATCCATCAGACTGTCTAAGACTTAGTTTATTTTATTCTCATTCACACTCATAGTTAGGATTTTAGTTCAAAACCCCATCTTTACTTTTTCGTATTTTTTATTTTCTGAAAATAGAACCAATGACTAAAATAGGACAACTAGTAGAATTGTTTCTACCTATTCCCTGTGGGATTCGACCCTGACACTTAATTGGGTAAATATATTGCTAATGATCGTCCATATTCTATAAAAGAAGTATGTTTGAACATTATCATCCTTGCACCACAGTGATGCCCACCTACTGGAGAAGAATGGCAAGCCTCCCGAACACTCAGCATTCTGCATCAGGTATGCACTTCCTGATAAGATTGTTTGCATATATTCTACACAAGAAGGACTCATCCCAAAAGTAGCTATCAACATCATGAAAAAACTTCTTACTTTGATGGAAGGTGAGGCCCTTGGGCATAATATCACTAACCAAATAATTGCAAAATCGACAAACCAAGGAATAAGATCAACCATAGCAACTAATACTTGTTCATCTAGAAATGAATCTTCAATATCTAACATGTCATTGTCTCTGGATTCATCTTCCAGTCTGGACAAGTAACCATCCACCTAGTTTTTGCTTCCTTTTCTACCGTGGATCTCAAAATCAAACTCTTGCAATAGAAGTACCCATTTGTTCAACTTAGGCTTAGCATCTTTTTTGTCCATCAGGTATCTTAAAGTCGCATGGTCAGTGTGCAGTATTACTTTGGTTCCCAAAAGATAGTATCGAGATTTATCAAAGGCATAAACCACAACCAACAATTTCTGCTCAGTCACTATATAATTTCTTTAGGCCTCATTCAGAATCTTGGAGGCATAGTATATGGGATAAAACATATTCTTGTCCAGCACAACACCCACAACAATTCCACTGGTATCACATATGGCCTCAAATGGCGTAGACCAGTGTGGTGGCACTATCATCATTGCAGAGATCAATTTAGATTTTAGAGTAGCATAGGCTTGTAGGCATGCATTATCAAAGTGAAACTTGACATCTATCTGCAACAATTTCCACAATGGATAGGTGATTTTGGAGAAATCATTTATATACCAATGGTAGAAACTCCGAACACCCTTCACAGAAATGGGAGGTGACAACTTCTCAATGACCTTTATCTTCACCTTATCTACCTCTATTCCTCTGTTAGAGATCTTATGGCCCAGGACTATCCCCTTCCTAACCATGAAGTGACACTTCTCCCAGTTCAAGACCAAGTTTGCTTGTTCATAACACTGTAGGGCCCTGTTAAGATTGAGCAAACAATTAACGAAAGTATCACCCACTAAAGAGAAGTCATCTATAATAACTCAAGGGTGTCTTCAACCAGATTAGAGAAGATTGACTTTATGCAATGCTGGGAGTGGTTGGGGCATTGCAAAGCCCAAACGACATCTGCTTGAAAGCAAAGGTCCCATAAGGACAAGTGAACATAGTCTTCTCCTAGACTTTTGGCACTATAGAGATTTGATTGTAGCTCGAGTACCCTTCTAAGAAACAGTACCACCCTCAGCCTGCCAATCTGTCTAACATTTGGTCAATGAATGCGTTTGAAGTTTGAATCAAGTTTTCGTCTCTCCTTTCTTTATGTGATTTCAAATCTGTCTAACATTTGGTCAATGAATGACATAGGAAAATGATCCTTCAAGGTCTATCTTTTGAGCTTCCTGTAATCCATACAGGCCTTCTACCTAGTGACCGATCATAATGGGACAAACTCATTTTTATTGTTCGCCACTATAGTTATTCCACCTTTCTTGGGGACACACTACACTAGGCTTACCTAGCTGCTATCAGAAATTGGGTATATGACCCTTGTTTCGAGCCACTTGATTATCTCTTTCTTTACCACCTCTTGCATATGTGGATTGAACCTTCACTGATGCTTAATTCTTGGGATGCAATTTTCCTCCAACTTGGTTTTGTGAGTGCATATTCTTGGAGAAATCCCAATAATATTAGCTATGGTCAAATTAATTGCTATTTTAAGCCTTTGAAACACCCTCAACAAAGCTGCAATCTGCTCCTCTTGGAGATCTATAGCGACTAGGGGTGTCAAACAAGCAGGTTGAGTTGAAATTGTAAATGTTAAAATGGTTTGAGATAGAAATTGGGTTGAGTTATGTTCTGGCCAAACTTACTTTAGGCTCACATAGGTTGGGTTCAAATGGGCTAAAATTTGGGTTGGGTCATGACCCGTCCAACTCGACCCGTTCAATCTCAATAATTCTTACATATTATTATTTACTTTATATAATCACAATTTGTATTTCAACTCAAAAAATAAAAATAAAAAGTTACAAATTGATAGATAAATGATAAAAAAGATAAATTAGATAGAAAATATACATTACGTCAATGCAAGTTAAGAATCTTAGAACGGGTTGAAATTGAGGATTAAATTGGATTCAATTGAGGATTTTTTTGATATAGATTAAGACTTGAATGGGTTGAGATTGAACCCAATAAAAATTATTTTGAGCCCGACCCATAAAATATTGGGCAGGTTGGGCGGGTTTACCTACATTTGGACTCATTTTGACACCCTTAGTAGCGAAAATGATAGGAAGAACATTGTTAGAACCCAAAAATGAATCCTTAGGTATTGTGGCAACTCATTGAGTTCCACTATAAGGGGTTCCTCAATAGATAGTCTAGTAGGCAGATTGGGTTAGTTTTCTAGATCCAGATCTAACTTCTTGGGGGTAAAGGATTCGGACCCCATAACTTGCAATGTATGAACAGTCTCATCATACGCCTCAATTCCATCTTCTACAAAATTCATGATCACTACTGCTAATGGCTCCACACTTAACCTCTCTTCAATGGGGACCTCAGTAGGGCATGCATCATCAACATCAACAATTGACACCACTGTGACATCCGTGGTTTTGTTCATTGATGCACATACTTTAAGCTTCAGTTTCTCAGTATTCAAATAGAATGTAAGCTCCCCATATTCCAAATGGACCAAAGCTTTGCTAGGGGCTAAAAACAGTCTCCCAAGGATGATGGGTACCTCAAAATCTACCTGGCATTCCAAAATGATGAAGTTTGCTGGGATAATGAATTTGCCCACTCTAACCAGTACATCATATAGGATCCCTATGGGTCTCTTCACTAACCTGTCTGTCATCAATAGCCGCATAGATATGGGTGTCGAGGCTCTTAAACCCAACTATTTGTAGACTGCAAGTGACATTAATTAATGCTAGCTCCCAGATCACATAAGGCCCATGAAAAATCATAAGCACTAATGGTGCATGGGATTATGAAGACTCCTAGATCTTTCTTCTTTTCTACCAAGGACTTTGTAGCAATAGTGCTATAGTGATGAATATTATCTGCGAGCTCGACTATGACTGTCCATTTCTTGGTGACTAAGTTCCTCATGAATTTAGCATAGCCCAGCATCAGTTCAAGTGCCTCCACCAAAGGAATGTTCACAGACAACTCCTTCAGCACAAACAAAAACTTTTAGAACTTTCCATCCTCAAACTTATTCTTCAACCTCTATAGGAATGGTAGTGGCAGCCTAAATATAACTAGCAAAGGCTTTGCAACTTTCATTTCTGTCTCCCTAGAACCTCTAGCGATCTCCACTTCTTTCGATGTAACTTTTGACCCTTTGACCTTGTCACTATTTTCAACATCTGTAGAGTCTAGATCCTTGCCATTATTATTATCAATACCCACATCACCTACAAGAATAGGGTCAAAAATTACTTACCACTTTAGGTGGTCACTACTATCCAGTGCCCATCCTTCTGAGGATTTAGAACTGTGTCGCTAGAAAGTGACCCAACCTTTCTCAGATTTAGTGTAGCTGAAAACTGCCCCATCTACTGCTCCAACTATTTAATCGAAATGAAGTACAAGTCTACTAGCTGACTTATATTGGTCATGTATTCTCGTATGTCTCGCACCCCAACCTCAGTGGCTTCAACATTTTGGAGAACTTTAGCCATCATTTCCTCTAATTTTGAACCACTCTCGTTGTTACTTGGACGTTCTCTATTCTTAGGTGGCATGAATATATTCTCTAGTTTGGTCTCTCTTGAAATTTCCTTGCTTTGGTAATTACCTTAGTAATGATTTCCAGGCTGGTCATAGCAGTTATCACGGGCATATTCCGACCTTGGTTCCCAGAGTTGTATGTTTTGAAACCCCCTTGGTTGTTCAGAAACTTATCTTTCTCCTCAAAATCAAACTCTGACTTATCATACCTATTTGAGGCATCTATAGCTTTGACCTTCTCTAACCCTCTACCTAATACACGTTTGGTCAACAAGTCCATCTGAGTCAACATATGCACCATATCCTGGTTGCACTCTTCCTCCGTTCGTCTCTGCTCTACCGTCATCTCAAACATAAACCCTACAAACTTTGAGTCTCTAGCATACCATGCTCGATTTTTCTTGGAAACTTGTATTAAGATAATAGTTGCCTCCTGAAATGTTCTCACCATGAAAGAACCACCACATGTTGTATCAATGACAGTCTTGGTTACAAAATTGCATGATCTATAGAACACTTACTTGAGATGCTCATCTATTAGATTGTGATTTGGGCATTTCTTTAACTTTTGGTAGAATCTCCCCTATGTGTCATGTAATGCCTTAGTAGGTATCTCTTTATGCGTATTAACTTCATCCTTAATCTATAGCTTCCTAGATGGTGGGAAGAACCTTTCAAGAAAAGTATCCTTTAACTCTCTCTAGGTCTGAATGGAATCATGAGAAAACTCATTCAACTACTTCATTGCCTCCCCAAACAATCTCAGACGGATATCTACCTTACTGACACCAAGAATCTCAGAAGATTGGCATGTAATGACAAAACTTATGAGATGCTAATTTATGTCATCTCCTGCAACCCTGCTGAACAATCCCTTCAAGGTGAGCATATGAACTATCATACTAGTGATGGTGAACTTGATACCTAGGGGTAATGGAGAGGGGGAAACTATCGCTGCTGTAACTCCAACACCATCATCCTTATCATCCATAAGTTACAACTGGTGTAGACCAGGTGCCCTTAGTGCTAGTTGACGCTGAGAAGGAGTGATGGAGGAGCTACCCTCTTATCATCATTTAGATCGTCAACATGACCCCATTTATTTCTGTCATGTTGGTCGCCTAGGTCTCTCATTCGATGTCCTTCATACTCTTATGCATTCATCTTGCAAATTGACTTGATAAGTTCAAGTTCGTAGAAAATGAGTGTTTCATCCTTGCTCCTGGTGATTGGCATGTAAGACCTGACTCCTTACAAAAGCAAAAACAACAAAAAATAAAAGTAAACTTAGGAAATAGAACTACAATTGAAAAGACAACTTATAGATTTACTTCAAAGTTGTATTCCCCAGCAACAATGCCATTTATAATGTTCAAGTATACTTCTCAAAAGAAATATAGATGATTGTTAGCAGTCTAATTACCCAATTGAGAGTCAAGATCAATCCCACAGGGAATAGGTTGAATTAAGTCTATTAGCTATTACTTTTCAACTGGAGTTGCTAATTCCCAAAAATAACAATGCATAAAGTAAATTGAGTCTTTCTTGTAATTGGTAACAGTAATTAGTAAACATAATGTGACAACTTGGTGTGTATAGAATGAGATTTGAGCTAGGGTTGTGTTCCCCATGACTAATAACTTATCAGGTGTTGCACTCTTAGGTTATTCCTTCTATCAATGCATGCAAAATCTTGTGAGTTAAGTAACTTCTAATTCACCTCTCAGTCCCTCTTAGAAGCATTTCATTCCTTTCCTCTCGGACTTAGAATGTATTCTATGCTAACCCTCACTGTTGATCTCTAGGTACTATCACCTCATGGGATCAGCAAATTGGATGAGCATTTAATCTCAGAAATGCTAGTTATGATCATCGTTTCCTAATTACTACTTTCCTCTTAGACAAGCAATAAATACAGGCAATTTCTCAATGCATCGACTCATTAAAAAGGCATTTTAGATGAAAAAATCATTATATATAACTCCAATCTTCTCAAGAGCCTTCTTGATTGTTACATAGATTTAGTCAATCCGATAAGCAAAAATAACAGGGGGGAGAGCTGAACAAAAGGCTAAGTTTATATACAAGATCAAAGCCTTAAGTCAACAGCCAACCTCGAAGATTGGGATATTAACAATTTCTATTTGAGTACATCAAACAGTTTAACCCTACGAAAGTCTATATACAAATGCAAAAACATCAGTAAACAGTAGATACATGTGTGAATGCTATAGACTTTAACTCTACATAAAACCTTTTATCCCTACAAAGTCCATATATAAATGCAAATGCATTAGTAAACCAGTACATAAGCGTGTGAATGCTATAGGCTTTAACTCTACAAAAGGATATATACAAAAACATACAAATCCAAGACCAAGCATTTAAAAATACTATAACATACAAAATCAAATACCAAGCATTAAAAATATCATAACATACAAATCCAATACCAAGCATTAAAAATACCAGAACATATAAATCCAAGACCAAGCAAGACAAATACCATACAATAAAAATGCCATACAAAACATATATATATATATATATATATATATATATATATATATATATAT
>DF360571.1:0-10278 GCA_000787875.1 Solanum virginianum
TATATATATAAATAGATAGATAGATAGATTAAAAGGAACATCTTAATATGTGGGTCCAATTATTTCTTCAAAATGTTAGGAAATTTTTTTATTTTTATTTCTTATAAGTAATTTCGAAAACTCAATTGCTCTATTTTGTTATGTTAATAGCTAAAAGGTCCATTAAACTTGGCACACTTTATTAAATGCATATCTAAACTATAAGAAAATCTTACTTGACAATTAACTTATTTTGTTAGTACTCTACTTTATTTTCTTTCTTTTACAAATTACTGTGATGTCTAATTTAATATCTTTTTTCATTCATTATGCTTACTAAAAATAACTACTACAATATAAAATTTTATTATTTTAACCTTTACACGAATTTATATTAGCTACTAACAATTAGCGATGGAGTCAATAGATAATTTTATTTTTTTTTAGAAGTGTAGATATTATTCTACATGAAAAATAGAATAAATAAATATTATGTATGGAATAATTTTTTCATTATTAATTAAGACACATTATATATTGAACTTCATGTTTGTGTTTCTTGATTCTAATTTCTACTTGAGTAATAAATTTAAAATATTAATTTTTGAAATAATAACGCACACTGAATTGTGGTTATTATATAATTCAATTCAATCTAATAAATAGATTAATTTCGATTCTTGATATATTTATGCCATTATGTAGTGGTAAATGATAAATCATAAAATTTTACAGGATAAAAATGATTATTTCAATAAATAATGTCAACCAAATATAAGTCAAATTATTATATAATATATTTTACAAATATTTTTTTTAAATAGATAAAATAATAGGACATATTGAACCCATTTGCGGACCTTAAATTATCTGGTATATATACACATATCACTCAATCTTACTAAGAGAAGGGGAGAGAGAAAAAAGAGAGTGGTATATTTTTGGTGAAAATATAAGACTTAAAGGAAAGGGTTCTTGAATATTTTGTACGCAATATTTATAGTCATTTAACTTTATTAATGTACTTTTTTTAATCTGTTTATTGTTTTGTCCATTGATTGTGTTAAATATATTTTTTGTATTTGATTTTTTGGAAAAAATTTACTTTTTCTTTTTCATTTATTAGTAGTCAAATTTTAAAATCAGAATTAGATTTGATCATTATTATTATTATCATTATTATTATATTTGTCTTTTTTGAGTTAATTTTTGAGTAAATAAATCTAATGTATGAATAAAATACTATTTTTTTCGAATGTGCTCAATTTAAAAATATTTTATAGAAGAATGAGTTTCTTAGTTGACATAAATTTGTTGTTAATTATTAAGGAAACTAGGAGGGTGGTGCCTGTGCAAGGCACGAGAGTGGTTCTTTCTTAAAATGTAAAATAAAAGAAATATCATTAGGTTAAATATTAACATAAACTGCTTTTTCAAATATCATACATGAGACAATATTAACATTGCAATTGTACATAAACTTTTAGAAGTTGAATTTTGATATTGAGGTCGCAAAATGTGGTTGTTCTATGTAGATTTTCATTATCTGTGTAGGCAAAATAAAAAAATTATGGCATAAAAAGTATATTGACGCAATATACGTGGAGCATGAGATGTCATTACTTCATCAGTATGAATAAAAAGATTCTACAAGCGCTATATGTACAAAAGTTTTGGATCATCCATGTACAAAGCAAAAGTTTGCAACTCTTTTTCATGTGAGATAACAATTTGTTGGAATATGTAAAAGATCGAGTTTAAGTAAATTGAACGTTTGTTGAAGAGTTGTGAGAATCGTAAGTAATACCTCTTTTTGTCCCCACAAAAATCAGTAGCAGTTTTCAAAAGCATCAAATAGTCTACAAAAACAAATTTGAGAATGAATTAATAATATCAATAGCTTTTTAAGTAAAAATTACAATAATTTTTAACAATAAATCAATGTATGAAATTATTGAGTTGCAGACTATGAAAAGCAAAGCAACAACTAAAAGAGGCATAATTAATACCTAGTTTGCGAAAACATGGAGGACCTCTAAGTTTTAAATTTTTTTTAATTTTATTTTTATGAATGTAATGTTAGATTTCTACTTATTCAATGAAATTTGTATGTAAATGAAAATAGTACTTCAAATCTTCAATATCATAGAAAAACATGTCTAGATTTGTAATTTACACTAAGTACTTCAAATCTTCAATATCATAGAAAAACATGTCTAGATTTGTAATTTATACTAAAGTTCAAGTTCATCTATAATTATTGATAATTAATGTTCATTTCTGGTGGCTCGTGGCGATAACATGCAGTAGCAATAACTACATTCGTTGCCTTATATTTCCTTCAAATGTACCCCATGCATCTTTTAATCTATTTGTACTCTTCCTTTTCTTGGTTTATAAGTATACTCAAACTGCAAGTACATTATATATTCTCAACATTTATTATATGGAAAAGGGTCTAAAATGTATTTAAACTATTGAAAATGGTATAAATATGTCTTTCATCCATCTATTGGGCCTAAAATGCCTCTGTCATCTACCTTTGGGCAGGGCCGTCTCAACCATAAGACCACTAAAGCAACCGCTTGAGCCCCAGATTTTTTAGAGCCATAAGACCACTAAAACCACTAGGAGTTATTATATATATATATATATATATATATATATGCACAGTTTAACATTCTATATACGATAGTAATTTTTCAAACCAGGAGTTCCTGATGAACCCCCTTTGCTCTCATTTGACTCCGCGTCTACTAATTTCCATATTGGAATTCCTACACATCTTGATTATAAACCAAACTACCCCTTAGAGTTATATTAACTTTGTCTTGTGTAAGGAAGTAAATTTAGGACACCATCAACAATATCCAATACAAATTAAATAGACATGTACAATGAATCTAGATGCATATAACTTCTCTTTTTCATGTAATTTTTTTTTATATAAAAATCATTCTTGTTTTTCGAAGGTGTGATACAGATGGACAAAACATGGGCAGAAAGCTACTCTAAAATGGATCCACCAATTGGTTGCCACTATATATACAACCTAGCAAGATAATTTTAAGTGTGAACCTATGCTTTTTTGTTGGTCCATTCCCCTTATTTGGGTGGACTTTAATTTTTGCCCCTTAATAGGGATAGTCGGTGCAAAAAATTGACTCGAATCATCATCTACTATAGTTATCCATTTCTATATCAATCACAATCCTCTATATTTATCTACCAATATATGGTACGGCCTCGTGGTGGTCCTAAATATCATAACATTATTTTCTCAAAAAGTAGCCCATCTTATTTTCAATTTAATAGGAGTTGTATTATATGGTTTGATATTCAAATAGGAGAAAATGACAAGTAATCACTTACTTTTGGTATAAATAGTCCTCTAACTATTAATTGAGCATATTTTTTATTCTTTAAGTTTTTCAAAAATGAACATTTTTTATTTTTATCAATTTTTGATTGATAGTTTTAATTGGAACTGTGGGGAAAAAATTAATCAGAAAAATAAAAAAATTCATCAAAATTTCAGAATTCACAGTATTAAAAACTACACCAAATGCAAAAGTATACAAATAAAATTTAAAAAATTAAACCTCAAACTTCCGTAAGACTTTAGAAATGACCAAATTTTACATAAACTGTAAAATTTGTACTTTCAAATGTGAGTTTTCGTTAAAAAATTTATATTTTATAGATTCATCAAATTTAACGATTACTGTTAAGTAAAAATACAACGAAAATTAAAATTTAAAAGTACTCGTGTTTGGTAAACTTAAAGAATGAAAAGTACTCAAGTTATTACTTAAAGAACTATTTTGAATTTATTATCAAAGATGAGGGACCAAAATATTTTTCTTGAAGATAAAAATAAATTCAAGATTTTAAATCACTAACATGAATGTAATAGTACTAACTAATTTATTATCATTACATATCTCAATTTTACAACTGCATGCATTAGAAGGCAATAAATTAATGTTTTGAACTTTTAGACATACCTTCGTTCCAATTATGAGGTATTAAGATCTCTTGAGTCATTATAAAATTAATAGAAGAAAATAATGAAGATCTCTGATACATATGTCAAAACAAAAAAATTTTATGAAAAAACATAAAAAATTTAATAAATTATAACTGACTTAAAAAAATCAATTTTTTTCCTAATCTCTTGCTCGCCTTTCTCCTCTCGCATTTCCTTCTCGCCCTGTCCCCCTGATTCCCCCCACCCCACCCCAATCTCTCTCCCCCTCTCTACCATCTTCTATATATTCCAACTAAAAAAATTGGTCACCCTGACAAACTTTTCTTCTTAATCTAAAGATATTAAACATGCATACACTACATTATTAATACACATATGTATTTATGTTTCAGTTTTAAAGCTAATATGTGTATTTATGTTTTGTTAATGACTGATACATATGTGTATTTGCGTGTTGATGTTTCAATTTCAAATCTAATGTGTGTAACTATGTTTTAGTTTCAAACATCAAAGTTAATATGTGCATGTATATTTGTGTTTGGTTGATGATTAAGATATATGTGTATTTATATATCTATGGTTTAGTTTCAAAACTAATATGTATATATGCATGTCTTTCTGTGAAATTCAAAGAGAGGGGGAAAATGCAACCCAAATTTACAACAGAGAGGAAAGATGCAGGAATACAAGTTGTATCACATATACATGCACATTGTATCTATAATTTGTATTTAGCATCTCTCTAATTTTTTGCTCGCCTCTGTGATCTTTCTTTCTATATCTCGCCAACCTCTTTTTTTAAAAAAAAAAAAAAACAGTTGTTACTTTGAATTATAACAAGGCAAATCTTAGCTATTTATAAATATGCGTCGTGAAAATAAGAAAGCACGTTAGTGATAGCTGCGTTCGAATCCAATATATAGCTTTAATTCAAATAATATAAATAACAATTTTACTGATATATACAAAATTAATTTTTGAATTCAGATATTAACACCTAACATCGAAATCTTAATGGTTGAAACTTGAAAATTACTATATAGTCGAGTTCACATATAAGCGATGCTAATTAGCTTCTTAGTCCATTACTTTGTCTTCCTCCTGAATTCTATATATGTGTGTATAAATGAACATGCCATTATGGCATGCTTTTAGAAAAAAGTTTTTCCATCTCAATATGACGTATAGGGTTTACAAAGAAAAATGAGAGGATTTTTAATTTTATGTAAACTGTAGAGACAGAGGGATTATTTTTGGAAAAATTACGCGAATAACTAAACATATACTAGTTAATTAACTAAGTTATAATTTGAATTAATTACGATTTATGGCAAATATGTTTAGCTGTAATTACAGTTTGAGTTTTCTATAATTCGTACGATTTATACAAATGTTGTGCGCGAATAACACAGTTTGAAATTTGTATAATTCGCGTCATTTATACATATGTTGTGCATGATTATACAAAAGTTGTGCGCGAATTAAATTGTATAGTTAAATACATAAACACTGCGAATTGTATAGTGAATTATGCAAACGTTGTGCATAAATTGTATGGCGAAATATACAAACGCTATACAAAAACTGTGAATTGTATAGTGAATTATACAAACGTTATTATTACTATAGTTATTAAATATAATTACCCAAACTATAATTAAGATATTTTTGATTGACTATATGCGAAAATTTTCCTTATTTTTCTTGTGAAGTAGGGTGACCCAACACCCAAGACTAGCAGCAGGTCCACTCCCCACATGTTTGGAGAGTGGATATACCTAAAGCCAATCCTTTGGTCTAAAATGAACGAAATGCATTACGTAAATAAATAACTTTGTTGTCATTCATTATTGACATGTTTTTACCAATATTGGGAAGACATTTGACCAATAGACAACGACACTCGCACCTCATTTCATTCTCAATTTCAACATAGACTTAGAGTCATTATTTCTTGACGATTATGATGCATTTTCCTACCGATGCGGATTGTGATGCAGCGATGAATTGCTTTCATTTTTAATCTGAGCTTTCGAATTTAAATTTTGAGTGTAAAATTTTTTTATTGAAAGCGATAACCTTCGAATGGACCTGCAGTGCATAATTTAGATTTAATTAGAAATTCAATATGAACTCTGGACACTGTATGAAAAACAAACAAAGATTAGAAAAATATTCTTTAAAAAAGAATGATTTGCTTTCTTTAGAAAAAATAATTGTTCGAGATACATAATTTAATAAAATAAGAAAAATTTTTGAATGATCTTAAAAACTAGACAAATAAATTGAACAATAGAAATAATATGGTTGTCTCTCATGTTAAATAAGAAAATACGTTAAACTATTATTAGCCTTTAACAACAAATGTTAATATCTTCATCGCCATATCTTAAAAAAAAAAATCTAGTATCATTATAGAGTATAATGAGAATCGTTTACTTTTAGAAATTTCTAATATAAAATATTTTATTTATAAGGACTACACGACGTAAATTTAAATTAGATATAACCTGATTAATAAATTTCATATCCTAAACGATAATACAAAAATAAATAAATTTAAATATTGACCTAAACTCTAGAAACTAGTATGACACATGGGAGAAACACAAGGATAATGTTCTTTTTTAATAGTGGAAGGACAGAAATCGGGATCGGAGAAATCCTGCATATTCCGGAGAATATTCCAGCCACCGGCAATCACTCGCCGCTTAAATTATTATTTTCTCGATGATCGTTATTTTTTCCTAACAGCATCATTAATTTACTAATTTTTTGATTATCCACGGCCAGGGCATAAACATGGCCTGTTGTTTGCTAATTAATTGACTTTTGGGGTACTCCGAAAGGCCATTTTTGCCACGTATGCTACTCTTATCCATCTAATTACTTGTCTGCCTTTAATTTGAACTTTAATTAGCCTTCATCAAGTAAGTATCACCTAGAGATTTCATAGATCCGGTCTAATATGTGATTAAGAAGAACCTGTTCTGCTTTATCATATATAGTTCACACGTGTCTATTTATATATTTCAAATATATCACTTTAATTTGTCATCATATATGACTTTGATTCACCTGAAATAAAACGACGGTTAACTACTCCCTCTGTTTCATATGAACTATTACTTCATCTTATGTGGCAGTCTTTGACTTTGGCATTGTGTTTAAAAAAAAAGAAAAACTTTTAAAACTTATGGTTTAAAATTATTTTTAGATATTCGTATGGCTAGAAATCATTTTATTAAGCATAAACATGAAATTTTAAAGTTAAATTATTTTCAATTAAAATAAGATCACTTTTTTTAGGATAGACTGAAAAGGAAAAGATACTGCATAAAATAGGTTAGGGATAAAATTTTGAGATTTTTTTCATTGTTTAAAAGGATGGAATGTTTGAGATTTTTTTTATATTTATCTTTTTGTTTATTGAAGTAATATATTTTTAGGAAACAAATTACACTACATTCAAAGTTGTATATAACAAAATCAATAGGAATAAATTTTTCTCTTAATTATAATATTTATTGTCGCAAAAATATTTAACGTTAATTAAATTAATATCATTACATGAAGAGTTGTTAAAATCTTTAACCACATTTATATTAAGAGTTGGTTATAACTATTCATATTATAATTTAATCACATTACCGCTAAATAATAGTCCTTTGCTATAGTGAAATCTTTATAAATTACTTGGCATTTCTTTATTTATTCCCAATATATAATGTTGACACAAAAAAGTAAACATCACCAAATCAACAAGCCAGATTTTTTTTTTCCATTTTATTTGGTCGTAAAATTCAGGGGAGGGTGTGTCAATTTATTTTTGGAAAAATCCATCACAAAAAAATATGTTGAATTTTTCAAAAATGAATATTATTTTTATATGTCCTACATCTAAATCTAAAATAGAAAAGATCTTCAGAGAATTATTTAAGTCAATTCAAATTGTAAAACCATCTTTTCCTTTAATAGAGGAGATTGTTATGAGGTTATATTTTAAATATTTTAATTTTAGATTAAGTATATATTAAAATATTTTTTAATCTTATGATGATAAATATGTCAAGTGAAAAGTTAGAATTTAAGAATTTAATTAAGAAAGTTAGCTGAAATTTTTTTGATATCGATTATGTAAACAATTACTTCTTCTGGCCCCTTTTATATGTCACATTTTGTAATGACACTCATTAAGAAAAAAATGACTTTATTGTTTTGTCCTTGTTTACTGCACATTAATTACTTTTTTAGTTCTTCTAGTTGGTCATATATATCTTTTCAAACCTCATTAACAGGTAAATTAAGAAGAAAAATATCATTTATGCATCGATTTTGTTAAATAACATATATTAATAATCATTTATTTATAATAAGGACGGTATATAAAAGGGACCAGAGAAAATATTAAGGACCATTTATCTATAATAAGCACGACATATAAAAAGGACGAGAGAAAGTAATAAACGCTGAGCTCAAAAAATATTTAGAATTTAATCATGAGTTAGCTGAAATGTAAAATTTAAGGAAGGAACGGATTAACTCTTGGCACTTTAAGACAAGTTAAACATCTAAGATTAAACACATTGCCATTTTATATACATACATTTTTTTAAAAATTATAATTTTTATGTATTTATAAGTGAATCAATAAATCTTTTAGTTGAAAATGTAAACGCACCCAGATCTGTTTCATTAGCCAATTGGTAATTATTTCATGGATTGATTACGACATTTGGTTAATTAATCAATCTGACATTTAGTTTTATAAAAATATGATTTGTCACGCGTATTTCAAATTTAACTTAATTTGGTCAATCTTATTAACCTTGTAACCACTCCAAGTGGAAAACAAGTCTTTCTTAGCTTGTAATCCCATTGACAATCAATTATTACCTAATTCTTCTACTAATTATTTACTATTATTTCCAAATTCTCATGAATCACGACTTCTTCTTCTTCTTATTTTTTTAAAAAAACTATGACGTCAAAGTTTATAAATTTAAATTTTTAATTTTTTAAAATTATTAATTTACATATAATAAATAAATTTTAAAAAAATAAATATAATATCTATATTAAAACACGTGTGCTTCTAGACGTTTAGCACACATTTTCATAGTTTTGTACCTTTCCCCTAACAAGTGTCAATTATTAGTTTTACAAAAAATAAAAGCCATGTTCAGACAACCACATATTTATTTACTCACAATTAATCTTAATTCTTGATTAAGAAAACTATTAGTTTGATGGAGAAAGCAAAAAAAAAAAATTACTAGCTTTCACCCTGTATTTTTATTTTTAATAAATTGACCAGACGTTAAACAACTATTGACTGAAGGAACACTAATTCTAGATTAAAGAAAAATTATAAAAATGTCTCATAGTACTATGCGTACCAACTACTTGGTTGTCTCTTTTCTTCTTTTTTGTTGTTGGGATCAAAGATAAATTATAATATTTGATCCACAGTTAAAGTATCACGAATGTGATAATTTTATTGTAGAATATATTTGAATTAGAAAATTAAATTACGATTCAATTAACTTAATTAATTAATAAGGTCCATCTCATTTCGTGAAAAAGAAAATGCTTGAGAACGCACACGAAAATATTTTTAAAATTATAAAATGAAAGTATCTAATATCAAATGTTAAATAAAATAGGTCATAATTCGAGTTTTAAATAAAAATTACTAATAAATTTAAGAGGTCACTATCCAACAAAAATTATATGGAAGATTAAAGATGGTAGCTACTTATAATCTATAATTTGACTCAAGTTAATATATACATATAATTGACAGTGTTTTTTCTTTTCTTACATAGTGTAATTTTATCTGTTAAAGTTAATTGTGTTTAATCAAATATTATAAAAACTAAAATTAGAATTTTGTTTAAACCTATAAAAGAACTTAATCATAATTTTATCAACTTAATTAGTTTAAACTCAAATATGAACGCAATAAAAAGGGGTCAAATTAAAGTACCTATCTCCAACATAAAATTATTTGCAAAGGATCTTATCGAGTTTGGAACTATTTATTTATTTATTTTGAAGCTTTGAGAGATAAACCTAAATTATTTTCATATTTGGATATCAAGAAAATGTCTTCAAGTAGTTTTTTTTTTTAAAAGGAAAGATTGTCAGCATGAGGGATGGAACCATCATCATTATAGTCACGAATTTTGCTTATCATTCAGTAACTTTGATTTAAATTGAATAATTATGATCATTTTTTAAAATCTAATATATATAAATAATTCATTTTATCAAGAAAAATTTTATAACTACCTAGTTTAATATCC